>CAJRAI020000252.1:301644-389144 GCA_907164885.2 Dolomedes plantarius | reverse complement strand
TGAATGTAAAGTTTCTTACAAGTAAACTGTCTACTCTTGGAACACCTCACAAGACTTTGGTTTTCAGTCTGTGTGCATAAGCGACATCCTCCCATTTTGCCAGTAGTTGCTACATTTCCGGATTCTTCAGATTGGGGTTCAGGTTGCCCTGAGTTTCGAATACTCATCGTCAATACTCGGGCAGCCCTTGCTCTTGGCAGATTTTTTTTTCCTTCAATGTGGTGGGTAACCAAAGTCATGCCCAGCTCCTCAATGAAGATTTTCCTTTTGTGAAATGAGTTCGTCTTCCATTCTGGGTTGATCTTGATGAATAATAAAAATGCCTTATACTCGGAAAAGTCTAGGATGTTGGAGAAAACTACGATGGACCATCTATTGGTCTTTCTCAGACAGGAATAGTGGGAGGCTAGTTTATCTAAAGTCTACTCCTCCTTTGGCGCTGTTATAATCTAGAATGATTTGAGGTTTTTTTGTGTCTTTATCTGCTATCTTTCTGTGATGGTGAAGAGTAGTCTGGAGGACTACGCACTTGCCTCTTTATATAATATATAAAGAGGCTATACGGCTGTATGTTCCAGACATAATTGGTACCGTTGTCACAAAGTACCCAAAGTTTTATGCCATACTTGGCTGGTTTGCTGGGCATGTACTGGCGGAAGGGGCACTTTCCTCGGAAGTTACCAATTGTCCATCCACAGTAACGTACATTTCAGGGTTATACAACATAGGCAAAACTTCCCCCCCACACACACACACACTAGTCCCAAAGTTCTCTTATGGCTGCAAATTTGTCGGTTACCCGTCACCTTGGTCGGATGTGCTTGTCATCAAATCGAAGATTCTTTGATATCATTTTGAATTTTTCTAAGGCCATAGTTGCCCTGAAGATATCCCGTCCCGTTGTGGCATCCCACAGATTCTCTGTAGACTCTTTACGAGATTTTTATACCCGAGGCAGCAGCAACAAGCCTATAAATGCTTCCAAGTGAACGTCATTCAAATTCTTCCAACTGTCACCGAACACCGTTTTTCCTTCGACGTTATAATTTTTTAGTATGATATTTACAATTGCTGAAGGAAAAAAACATAAATGCAGACTATTCGTCTTCAATTCTAGACGTGGCGTATCTCGTGGGCCCTGGAGTCATGTTCACAACATTTTCTGCCTCACGCCTACCACATGAAGCTTGTGGTTCAGATTTCCATTTGATTTTGCCATCTTTGCTAAAGAGAGTCTGACTCGTCGACTGGTCAGATTCGTCACTTTACAACGCCCCTTTACACACTCTACAAAAGCGGAAAGGAAAGCTCAGGAACCAAATACCGATTGCAGAAACTAGGAACTGCTAAGTACAGTGCAGTACTATTAGTGTCATCTATTGTGCCAAAAGGAAACAAAAAAATATATAACGGAGAAGAACGAAAGCATTAATGCATTGTCACAACAATAATTAAATAATATATTTAAAATTGCGGTGCTCATGCTGCTATGCTCTAAAAATTCCACATGGGTCAAAATTGACCCGAACGACTTATGTGTTACAATTTTTATTGTTAAAAAACTACCGTTTGAAAAAAATAATTTCACATAGCTAAATATTTATCATGACTATAAAAACAAAGTCCCAATATATTTTTGAAAAATTCCCATATTGTAATAAATCTATACGAAATAAATTTGTTATGGGTCACAAAAGACTGAAACACCCTAAAAAGGTTAAACTAGCCCATGATTCACCTACTAGAGATCATCAAGGTTTTCGGAGAACTTTAATGAGAATTAAGACTAAATATCTTTGGTGGGGGATGTACAAACACCTTTTAAACTATACTAAATCATGTACCCAGTGTTGCGAGAAGAGAGGTTACAGGGCAAATCAAAAGGCCCCTTTACAAAGAATGGAAATTGCTAATCGCCCGTTTGAGAGGATAGGAATGAATGCAATGGGTCCCCTTTCCTTAACAGAGTCAGGAAACAAATTTATTATAGTAATTAATGACTATTTTACACGTTGGGATGAAGCTTACCCTGTTAGAGACTTAAGGACTGGAACAATTTGTTCTGTACTCGAGCAGTACATTTGCAGACATGGGGTTCCTGAACACCTCATCACTGATAGAGGGTTTTCTTTTATGTCAGAGGGAACTAAGAAGGTGTATAATAAATTAGGCATAGTGAAACATACCACTAGCAGTTATCACCCTAGCTCCGATGGCTAGTAGAGAGAGTTAATTCAACGATTATAAATGCTTTGAAACATTTGGTAGATGATGCGGATAGTAATTGGGATAATCAGCTGCATTTTGCATTATTAGCCTATAGAACGGCGTGGCATTCTACTTTAAAAGACACCCCTGCCCACTTAGTGTATGGAAGGGATTTAACTCTCCCTGTTGATTTAATTACAAACTCCCCTAAGCCATCTTACACAGACCATAGAGATTACTGAGAATTTAGAACTAAATTTACAAAACGCGTTCAAACTTGTAAAAGATAACTTAATTAAAGCTGCAGAGAAACAAGAATACAATTGAAATAAAACAGCTACTAATAAAGGTAATATTGTCGGTGACTTAGTGCTGCTATATACTCCTGTAGTAAAGCCTGGTCAGTCCAAAAAATTCACTAATTTCAATAAAGGTCCCTATAGAGTTAAAGAACAGAAGAGCCCAGTAAACTTTGTAATTCAACATATAAACAACCATAACGATACCGAGTTAATTCACGTTGACAGGTTAATGAAGCTACACAATAGACTAACTTTCCCTTCCCTACCTTCGGATGTTAACAATAATACGGATAGTTCCTCTCAATCTCAGGAGGAGAGTGTACCATTAACTGCCCCTGTCAATGATAACTTCAAATTTAGGAGACCCCCAATATTTTAAAATATTTTATAATTCCTCACTTTTAAATACTCAGAGTAATCCTCCTCCGACACCAGAAAACTCCAGTGCTCAGTCCAACACCGATTATTACAAATACTCAAGTGTCTACTTCATGTGGAAATGGTTGTAACCAACCGAAGAGATACGATTTACGCCCTCGAAACACGAGAGGTTTTGTGGTTTAAATTCCTAATGATTTTGTTAATTAATGTTAACATATTTTTTTGCATCATGTGTTCTTGTTTGGTAAATAATTTTTACATTTTGTGTATCATGTATTACTATTTTGTTAATTAAGGTTAACACATTTTTTTTGGCAATTGTTGCAATTACAACAAAACTTGCTGTTTTTGTCGTGCAGAAACGCCCTAGTTTTACCGATTTTATTTTTGGTATTTTTTTGTTGTTGTTGTTTGGCTCAAAGTGAGCGAGTTTTGTGTTTGATTTGCTCTGAACAATGATCTTAGATTTGCTAATGGTGTGGAGCATACGTTGTTGTAGTAATTTGGTTAAGTTGTATGCTAAGTTTTCATTGTGCTCGTTATCATTTTTACGTACTATTTAGTGTGTTTTTGTGTTATTACGACCCTGGTCTGTCCGTCTCTATATGTCAAAGGTTCTCAATATTAGTAATTTTCTGTGTCATTTTCTGCTCCGATTATCTTGTTTAATTGTTCAATTGTATTCTGTGTCGGAAAGAATTTTTTTTTGTTCCAAAAAAACTTTATCAGGGAGAAGGAGATATTTTGTGATGTAGGTAAAGCACACTTAATAATTAAGATTATTGGATATAATTAATAAATAACGCGCGTTGTAATGTCTGTCTTTAACAATATTTGCATTGTTGAAACTCTGTAAGCCTCTACTCTACTTGTTCCAACTAGCGGCGATCCAATTTTTAATTGCTTGATTATTACTGAAGATTATTAGGAAAAGGTGCGCAATTTTTCTGATAATGGGAGGTAGCATAAGAGTATATTAAAATATTGGATCACGGCAAGCACTAATATTTCATTCCTTAACTTTAAATAACTAGATATGACTGTGACATTTATTTGCATTTTATTCTTTAGTTTGTAAAAGTGGCTGGTATATATAAAAGTTCCGCGTGGCTGGTGATTAAATAATCAAAATTAAATATTAAGTTTTAATGAATAATATTTTGTTTTTTCTTATAAGAAATTTTCGTACCTTATTCAATTCCCCATGTTTCGAACTGGACTGGTAAGGCAATGTAATCTATCCACAAGATCATCGCCATTTTTGTACATTCCCAGAACTACACCGGATAAAGGGATTAACAAAAGTATCCATTTCAAGAAACATCTAAAAAACAGACATCCAAATGTTTTTACGCGCGACTCAGTGCTCCGTCACTAAAACACCTGCAGACGCGCATGAATACATGAAGACCAACAGCATCGCCGAGCGTGATCCACAAATTTCAAACTGCTCCACGAGTTTCAAATTATAGCATTAACGAAGATAAAAGGTCAACATACAATTATATTCAACATCAAATATGTTAAATCACAAGCTGTTGTGGAAGGATCTACAATCATAAGTCCTCGGCGCCGGGCAAATCACCTTTCTTACCATCTTGCGAGCGGACTACTACAAAAAGGGTGAATTGCCCTTCGTCGGGGGAGGATTTTTTTGGAGATGGGAGTTGGGGGTGACCGGACGGAGAGACCCTTGGTCCTTGGTGCGAGCAGCCTGCCTCAGCATATATCCGAGATGAAGGGAAGATAACTCCTTTTAGATGCGACATGTCTTGCCTCGTCTACAACCTTGCCCTCGCCCATTTCCCTATAACCCTTCTTGTCTGCAGACGGTAAATTTAATGATTCAATTTTTTTATTTGTTACAAAAATCATTCAATTATGATTTAGTTTTTTAGGTTTTTTTATTATTATTCTTTTCGCCAGCCACTTTATCGATGAGTCATTTATTTAAGTTTTTATATAATGAGTTTTGTAACAATAAATAATAAGAGGATATTGTTTCCTGGGTTAACGAATTTGGCCTAAATGGCGAAAGGATTTGTAATTGTGAATAATATAATACATTAATAAACCATGTTATTTTATTTGTAAAATCTAGTCATGTCATTCAGTTTCCTCGTAGTTTTTCTTCGTTCCCTTTTGGGTAATTTTTATTTCAGCTTTCTTTTTCAGTGAACTATTATCAAGTTAATTAAAATATTTTTCGTGGTTCAACCCTCTATAGTAGGGGCATCAGCAAGTGAACCAGATCTTTTATTTTAATGAGTTATTGCTTATCACAGCCCGCGTCTTTAAAATGTACTAACCACAGCGCAAGTGAATTAATATGTATCATGCAATTAATTTTTTTTTATCACCTCTAAGAGTGTATGCAATCTTTAGCAATCTTAACAATTTATTTCAATTTGATTCTCCCCGTTTTAAAAGATTAAAACGTAACAGGTTTCTCATTTAAATTCATTACGATTACCTCGCAAATAACAAAAATTAAACGAAATCTAATTTATTTGTAATTTTATTCAATTTATTCTATATTCTGTTATTTCTCGTCGGGCGTAGTATTTTTATATACATAACTGAAAAGTACCCAGTGCGTATAGTCCACCTCCCGCGAGAAGAGACCTGGCAGTAGTTGTGTGACCTGTTTCTCGGTGGTCTTGTCTTCAGAGGAAGGCAATACGTATTTTCGCAAGCTGTTTCGGACGCTCGTAGCGTCCAAACTTGCCTGACGCTTCGCATTACATAAACTTACAGAAAAAAATCCAAATCCGGTTTAGTTTTTAAAAGCGGAGTACCTAGGTCTTGACGACTTTATCTGCTGTACGCAAGTTATATCTTATCAAGGTGCGAATGCTCAGTAGTTAAAAATTTAAATTAGAATAGTAAAATATTAAGGTAAAATACAGGCAAAGAAATGAAAGAATTATTACTGTAAGTTGAAATTAAAAGAAAAGAAGTAAAGTCGCATGTACACACAAGCGAATCAGCTCCCCTGTCCCCTCGCGACGCAGTAGTCAGGCTCCAGGAGCGTGACTAATCGACCCGACCACCCGTTCTCACTTTCCCTACGCTCGCACCTTCCCGACGTCATTACCCTATTGACCAATTGAATTAATTTTACAGAAAAATTAATTACTAAAATTTTATTGAATAAATTTTAAAAATATGTTATTTAATGTTCTAAAAATTAACAGTATTAACAGCAACCTCAATAGTAATACTAACTTTTTGGATCGAAATCACTTAACAAAGCTGAATAGGTATTTAAATATAAACGCACTACATTAATTATTACGCATTATTTTAAAAATGTACATGGCATTTGTAAAAATCTTACATTAATCATTAAAAAAGTTGTTACACTTAAATTTTTGTTTTCGTTACTTCTTTCTTTATTTTCTATATTTATTTTTAGTCTTAAAATAATTGCTCACGATAGACGGTCAATCATCATAGAATTGGTCTATCAGTTTCTATTTTTTTATCAAAACAAAATCGCGAAAGTGAACAGTCGCGAAAATCAACGAAAGTGAGATGTCGGTATTGCGTTAAAGCTTGTGTCCGCTGATATCCCGTAGAGGTGTCAAGTGCGGAGAAACTGTGTGGGTTGTCACCCCGCCACACCAACCCCCCTCTAAGTGCGGGGGGGGGGGGATGACAGCTATTTGGCCGTCGGCCGGTACACACTAGGCACTAGGCGAATCGGTAACAGGTACGGGGTATAGACCTCGGTAAATGAGTATGGAGGGGAGAGAGGGTGACGGGATGACGAGGTTAGGGTAACAGGCATTTGTAACGGGATATTTTTTTGGAACTGGATCAGTTGTACCAGTAAATGAGAAATACTCGGTTTTGTCCTCTCTAATCTCTACTCGAAGCTATTTCTCTGCTCAGACGCTGTTAGCATCCGGGCGCACATGACACCGATTTCAACTGGAATGCTTGCTAATCAAACGAACAGAAATATCAAATTCTAAATTTCCCTAAACTTTTACTGGTTACTATCAAAGCACAGTCAAATGTAATATGGATGCAATGAAGAAATGTCAAAACTTAACACATACGTTTAGTATTGCTTTTCTTTTATTTGTTTATTTATTTATTTATTTATTATTATTATTATATTATTATTTTTTTTTAACTTAACTTTAAGTCAACATTTTTCTTTTAATCCTGAGAACGGAAATATAGCCACAAACAATTATCCATACTGAGGATATGGAGCCCTGCTCTCTAGTGCATCATTAATGTACAATGTCTATGCCTATGTCTACAGATACGTTTCTTACCTGGCATATAAGAACACAAGAGGATTAATTTATGTACAAAATTTGATAATTATAATTTTACCATATCAAAATCTTAAGTAACATTCTCCTCGCTATGCTAAATTACACTTTTCAGGAAATTGCTGAGCGATGAAAAAAAATTTTACTTATAGTTATTTTCAATGGGAAGCAATTTACTTTTTATTACTTCTTTAGGGGAGATAATATATTATAGTAGTTATGTATTAAAATTACTTCTAAATTTTTACAGAGAAACCGCAAAAAAACTTTCAAAGAGTAAGAAACAAGAAAACATTCCTCTAAGTCTGCATTTAGTTATGTTGGTTGAAATTGACCTATTAGAAGAAAAAAATTAATTACTACCATACATTTAGCAAATATTTATTTTAATGACTCGAACAACCATTAAGTGCAAAGAGGGCGTGACCTACATGACGCTACAGACCAGAGGATTTTGATGTATCTCATGTACATAAGGAAATGGTTTATTTATTTTATAAATTTAAATTTTTGTTTCAATTTAAATTTCTTTTTTTATATTTCATTATTCTTAACTTTCGACGTGAATAATTTACCTTTGATCCTGACAACGGAAATATAGCAATAAAAGAAATTATTCATACCAAGTATATGAAGTTTTCCAGTTCCTCGTTCACGTACCATGTCAATGTAATCTACGAAATACCCAAAATCTCTAGTAAATGGTATGTGTCTTTTACAGCGGTTGGTTGGTTGAGACCACTACGATCATCTTTTGCTACACGAGGTCTAAAATTAAGAAATCCTTCATTCCGAGACTGCCAAGATTCTTTTAACTACGGTAAAAAATGTTTTTAAACTTTTAGGTAGAAAAACTTGTATTATGCACTTTTATATTAGACCTCTTTATCTCTCATTTATTTGATTTTTTTTATCATGACAATTAATATGCGAGCACTTACACGACTCCCAACATAAGAGCCCACAACCCCATACTTCCATAGAATACGTGATAAAATGCAAAGACCAAAGAGCGATACATAAATATCGTGTAAAATTATTCCATATACTAGGATTTACGTTTCGAATACATTATGGTGGATATATTATGAATATATATATTTTGAATATACTATTTAAATATATTCGAAATACATAAATAATATATTGAATATATTGCTTTAATATATTTGATTATATATATTTGCTTATATATTTTATATATATATGGCTTTAATATTTTTGGAATATATTATAATATCTTTTAAAAGATGATATACATCTTTGTAAAGTGTCTAATGTACATCAACGTTCAGAACCAATTTCCGTCAATTAATTTATTTCTGTTGAATAGTTTGTTATTAATTATTCATATTTTCTTTTAAAAGTGGATCGTTGTTATACTTTTGCTACGTATGGAATAGATAGACAGGTTTGCGAGGCGGATCTTACCCAGGATGTTGTCCCACCTTTCCAAAAATTGCTGACTGAGTTGGAAAAATTATCTCAAGATATGTATACGCTGTGCAAAATATTATCACAAGTGTTTAACTAACACATTAAATTTCATTATGACTAGTACAAAAAAATTTGTAATAAATTACTCTTAACATGTATTAAACAAATTATCCTGGGAGCATAAATTGTCCGTATACTTTTGATACGTATGAGACAATTAGACAGGTATGAGAGGCGGAGCTTAATCATGATGTTGTCCCTACCTTTCCGAAAATTGCTGACTGAATGTGTTTGGAAAAATTATCTCAAGATATGTATACACTGTGCAAAATCTTAGCACACGTGTTTATCAAAAACATTAAATTTTAATATGACTATTACAAAAAATTTTAAATAAATTACTCATTCACTTAACATGTACAAATTATTACGGGAGCATAAAAACATATTTAATATAATAAAATAAGATGTTCCAATCATTTTTTATTAGATTGAGAGAGAATTTATTTCTCTTGAAAGATATATCTAATTTTAAGCGATATACTTTCAAAAGAGTTATGTAAAAGAAAGAATTACATTCCTTACCAAAGTAATCAAAATACATTAACTAGCTTAATCCTATACTATACAGTGGAACATCGATGTATCGTTTCACAAGGGACCTATTACACTGAAAGATAAATTCGAGAAAACTATACATGCGGGAACAAAGGAAAAAAATACGTTCATGGGAACAGATGAAATAAACGACACATACGAAAAACTATTATTTGGGATAAGATCGATCAACGTTCCACTGTATTCCTACTAAAAAAAAACACGAGTATACCCCTCCTAGACAAAAACCTCAATCTGTTAATGTACTTACTAGCATCCTTTGACACAAAACGTTTAATGCTACTCCTAATAAAATGCATATTATAAAACTTCGAACCTATCATGCTAAGCTAGGCCGGTTCAAGAGCGACAGTTTCGACAGTCTAACATGAACGACAGTCTAACCGAGAACAGCGATCGGGTATTATGTATCCAAACTTGGAAAATATTCTCTCGCACGGGACAGCAGTTGCGAGCGCACAAAACTTCTTTTTTGCCAATTCGCTAAGAAATGGGTAATTAAATTTTTGTTCCGCCCAGCACTTCATAGGGTCGCAAATTTTGTTTTGTTCTGGTTCTTCGAGATATCTTTGGACTTCCATAATTGCCCGCGAGTTGATCGTCCATTTCGTTTGTCTGGTAGTCTGGTGGAAATCTTTTGATCAAAAGAAGGCCACGAAGAAAATTCATTGGCTTCCTTACCGGTGGGCGTGGGATCGTCGGCACTAGTTTCTTCAGAAACTTTATTAGCCCTAGACTGGGCAACTATATCACCGACAGCAGCAAGTATACTTCTTTTTCACATTTTAACCCTGCTGTTGTGTTCGGGTCAATATGACCCAAAATAAAATTTATGCGTTCATAAAAAATATAGTACAGGGATATTTTCATGAAACTTCTTGACATTGTTGGTAAATAATATAAATATGTACTCCTAGTGGGATTTATGTTTATTTGTACTTCGAAGGAATATTTTTCAATTTATACCTAATGTATCGTTCGCGTTAGTATGACCCAATGCAGAAAATCATTTATTTTTACTCAAACATGTTCCCTTTTGGGTACAGATGTAGTATACGCAACGAACGCCAAGGGGCGATTTTTCGCCAAATCTGGTAGTTCTTTGCCGGGTTTTTTTTTCTGGCAAACCTATAAGGTTTGGCAATGCCGATTTTACGCCAAATACGAAATCACGCCAAATTGCGCGATTTTACGCCAAATATGGAATCAAGCCATATATTTGGGTCATCCCTTTGTTTTTAAGGTTAGTTAAGTTTTTTTTTGACGCCAATAACATCATTTGCGTCTTGAGTTCACAGGTTGAAGGTCGGAGGTCGTGTGGTTCGTATTTTTTAAGCCTATTTTTTTGCACGTGGTTAAAATTTTCATTTTATATAACTTTTTTCTTTATATTACTTTAAATTACTTTATATTACTTTAAATTACGGTACAGATGTAGTATACGCAACGAACGCCAAGGGGCGATTTTTCGCCAAATCTGGTAGTTCTTTGCCGGGTTTTTTTTTCTGGCAAACCTATAAGGTTTGGCAATGCCGATTTTACGCCAAATACGAAATCACGCCAAATTGCGCGATTTTACGCCAAATATGGAATCAAGCCAAATATTTGGGTCATCCCTTTGTTTTTAAGGTTAGTTAAGTTTTTTTTTGACGCCAATAACATCATTTGCGTCTTGAGTTCACATGTTGAAGGTCGGAGGTCGTGTGGTTCGTATTTTTTAAGCCTATTTTTTTGCACGTGGTTAAAATTTTCATTTTATATAACTTTTTTCTTTATATTACTTTAAATTACTTTAAATTACTTTATATTACTTTAAATTACTTAATTAAATTACTTAATTATTAATTTTTTGTTCTCATTACTTTAAATTTATATTAATTTTTTGTTCTCATTGCTTCACATAGATATTAATTTTTTGTTCTCATTGCTTTAAATTTATATTAATTTTTTGTTCTCATTGCTTCACATAGATATTAATTTTTTGTTCTCATTGCTTTAAATTTATATTAATTTTTTGTTCTTTTTACTATTACATTCATAGGAATTCTTTTCTAAAATATTAATTGCTTTATTCTTTTTTGATTTACAATGTCTAAAATGCTGGGTGTTAGTGATGTTGTTAGGAAATATCAGGGAATTGTGGGTTCAAAATCTGGGTTCTCTTTTTCGAATGGTAAACATACAATGGGACCTCCAGGAATTGCGAATAACTTTTTTTTGATTCATTTAGGAGACAATCAGGAGCTGTTTGTAAATTTTCTTAGGGAAGTGGGACTGTTGAAAGTTAATGTGTTATGCAAGGGGTGTTCGGGATTAATGAAGTTATCTGTAAAATCATCAATTTCAGATGGGTATACGTATTCTTGCCGTAGGAATGTTAACGGGAAGACCTGCAATCAGCATACTTCTATTAGGGTAGGATCCTGGTTTTCAAATAGTCGATTAAAATTGCAGGAAATTATTTTTTTGACTTATGAGATTTTGGATGGGAGTAAGTCGGGCAAAATTTGGAAGGAGTATGGCTTTAATAGTCATACTGTTTGCGACTGGAGGCAGTTTGTCAACGAGTGCATTTTAGATTATATAGAGGTATCCTCGGAGAAAATTGGGGGTCCTGGCAAAATAGTTGAAATTGACGAGTCTAAATTTGGGAAGAGAAAATATCATCGGGGACATGCAGTTGAGGGTCAATGGGTTTTTGGTGGAGTTGAGAGGGGCAGCGGGAAGCTTTTTTTGGTTGCTGTAGGTGATAGGAGTGCTAATACGCTAGTGGGTGTAATTAATGAATGGATTTTGCCAGGTACAACTATTTATTCAGATTGTTGGAAGGCTTATGATAGTTTGGGCGAGGAGGGATACCAGCATTTAACTGTAAATCACAGTGTACATTTTGTGGATCCTAAAAGTGGATGCCACACAAATACTATAGAAAGCACGTGGAGACACGTTAAAAGCAGCTTGCCGGCATACAACCGACAAGCTGACTTTCAATTTTACTTAGCAATGTACATGTTTAGACAAATTTGCGAAGAAACAAACGTTGATCCATTTAATAAGTTTCTGGAAATTGTGGCGGGTATTAACTGGGAGGAATTTAAAACTGTAACTGCAAAGAAAAGAAAATCCATGCAATGAAAAGAAAAAGTCTCCACTTGCTTTGTATGGTATTTTTTTTCATGTCTATATGTAATCCAGATTTTCTTATTATAACAGAAAAAAATATTTTTAACCAAGATTATTTATTTATTTTTATTCTAGTCAAGATTTTCTTATAACAGAAAAAAATATTTTTAACCAAGATTATTTATTTATTTTTATTCTAGTCAAGATTTTATTATTATAACAAAAAAATATTTTTAACCAAGATTTATTTATTTATTTTTATTATATTTCTGTGGCGTTATGGCTCCAGTAGATGTTGATATGTCCGAAAAATTCAATTTTATGTTTTAAGTTGATATGTCTAATGTGGCAAAAGCTGATAGTGGAATTATGAAATAATACTAAGTTATTCGTATTGTTTGCAAATGCTGTTATGTATAAAAGAGGTAATACCTGATCCCTAATAGAATATTTTAGTCCGAAATTCAAAATTTTCATTGAAGACCAGCCATATGCTGGGGGTTGAATATGAGTATTAACTAGAGAATATTTGGATTGAAAAACTCAATTGAGCGATTTTATATTTCACAACAAGAGTTAATTTTTGTACTTTGCCAAAAATATAAAAAAAAATGACATATCAACATCTGGCCTAATGCCACAGATTTTTGTTGTTTTGTCTGTGGACTAGGCCCAGTTTATCTGGGGAAACCACTAAAAAAACGAGCCTATGACATGTACCTCCTGGGTGGTTTGGAAGAGTGTCAATTTTTTTTTTTTTTTTTTTTTTTTTGGTTTTTAAAATTTGTTCAAAATCATTAAAATTTGATTCCTAAATTTTAAAAAAAATTTGGTTTGTTCCGTGTTTTATTTCGGCCGGGTTTTTGCCGGGAATTTCTGATAAAACATGTTTTTTTTTTAAATTTCAAGCTTTGTAGAAGCATTAGGGGAAAAAAAAAACGTGTTTTTGAGGATTTTCAAGATGGCGGCCAAACTTAGACTCCCCGGAGATACACGGGGATCTAGCGAAAATTCCGATAAAAACATGGTTTTTTTTAATTTCAAGCTTAGTTGAAGAATTGGAAAAAACCATGTTTTTACGGATTTTCAAGATGGCCGCCAAACTTAGAACCCCGGAGACACACGGGGATTTGGCGACAAAAAAAAGTCGCCAAAAATAGGCCCGTTGCGTATACTACATCTGTTCCCCCTTTTGTTTGGAATAATTCAAAAGAAAATAATAACGTTAGTTTCTCTAATTTATCCGTTTTCGAAAAGTACTTGATTGACGTATGTGTTTGGTCACATGACAAGAGAGCGTGTGCAAGGTCAAAAAGTTGATACGATTTGCAGGGGGCCAAACTATTTGCTCTTATTGCAGCGTTTCTTTTTTTCTGCTGTATTTCACTTTCTGATATACTGTAAAAGAGGTGTGCCTGTAAATGTGAAAAAAAAATGGCGAATCGCATAAATTTGACTCACGCTGGTATAGCTAAACTAATAGAAGCGTCTGACAGCGAAGAAAAAGTATCCGAGTATGAAAAACATACAAGTGATGAAATTGAGAGTGAAAGTTCTGACAACGATTTTGATACCGATATTCAACAAATGAACTATAAAAAGAGTATTCAGTCCAAGAATCGTGAAATAAAGTGGAAGTTGTATCCACTGCCACATTCTTCTCAATCAACAGCTTCTAATATTATAAAAACTTCTCCATGGGTCACAAGATATGCAACGGGAAGGATAACAGACGTAAAAAGTGCATTTGAGATAGTATTCAATTCTACGAAAACGAAATCATAAAAATGACTAATATTGAAGGAGAAAAGGTTTATGGAAAAAAGTGGAAAAATATCGAAAGTAAAACTTTTCAAGCATATATTGGATTGTTATTTTTAGCTGGTGTTTATAAATCATATGGAGAATCAACAAAAGCTTATGGATAAAGAAACTGGCAGAAATATATTTCGTGCGACAATGTCCCTCGAAACATTTTGCACCACATCGAGAGTTATTCGTTTTGATAATAAATCCACTCGTCAAGAAAGAAGAAATTTGGATAAAATAGCGTCAGTGCGAGATATCTGGGAAAAGTGGATAGAAATTCTACCAAAATTTTATAATCCGAATGAAAATATTACTGTAAATGAACAATTAAAATTAGTAGGATTTCGTGGCCGATGTCCTTTCAAACAGTATATACCAAGTAAGCCATCTAAATATGGGTTCAAAATATGGACTTTATGTGACAGTAAAACTTCGTATGTACTGAAAACACAAATTTACACTGGAAAAGAACAAGGGTCAAAGCCAGAGAAAAATCAGGGAATGCGAGTAGTGTGTGATCTTACTTATGAGTATTCGGGGCACAATATTACATGTGATAATTTTTTTACATCTTACAACTTAGGATAACTTCTTCTAAAGCCGAAAATGACTATGCTTGGCACCATTAGAAAAAATAAATCAGAAGTTCCTGAAGAAATGCCAAACAAAGAAGTTCACAACTCATTATTTTATTTTACAGAAGACGCAACAGTTGTAAACTACATCCCAAAAAAGAACAAGAATGTTATTCTTATGAGCACTTTGCATCATGACAAAGAAGTTAGCAACAGACCTGACAAAAAACCATTAATAATCTTTGATTATAATTCAACTAAAGGGGCTGTGGATACTCTTGATCAACTTTTGAACACGTACACTTGTAAATAAAAACAAATCGCTGGCCCATGATAGTGTTCTATAACATGCTTGATACTTCTGCGTACAATGCATTTGTTCTATGGACTTCAATACATAGTGAATGGAACGAAAACAAATTGACCAAACGAAGGATATTTTTTGAAGAACTAGGAAAATCACTCATTTTTCCACACATTGAAGCAAGGCCACACCTACCAAGAAGTGAGGACTCAATAAAAGTAGTGAAAGGAATACAGAGAAAAAGGGAAAACGTACCATTTGGATCTGCTGAGAAAACTTCATTGTGTGTCAAACGTGCAAGGTGCAAGCTCTGTCCATCAAGCAATGACAACAAAACTAATATGTTATGCTGCAATTGTAAGAATCACGTTTGCAAATCTCATGTAAGATATTACTGCTCAAATTGTAAATAAAGGTATGTTTCAATTTCGAATATTTTTCTGTTATTTTTATAGATTATTATTATTGTAAGTTTCAATTTAAAATATATTTCTGTTATTTTTATAGATGCTTTATATTATTAGATCTATTTTTAAACTTACATTACTATTATTTAAACCATTTCTTAAATGGCACCTGTCATTTACTGCAAGAAATGTTAGTTTTCTGAATTGGGTCATATTGACCCGAACGCTACATACGTGGAGTAAATACGAACAGAACAGCAGGGTTAAATCAATATCCGATTCATCGGTGTCCGCAAATAAAATAGCGTTAACTTCGTCTTGAATCGAAGGTTTACGACTTTTTCTCATTTTGAAAAAAAAAAGCTGAGAAAAATATGCTGGAACTCTCAAAAAAACGACTAACTGAACTGCTCCGAAAAATCAGAATCAGACTAGGCATTAGGCGAGGCGGTATCAGGTACGGGGTTTTGACCGACTCAGTATATGAGTATGGAGGGGAGAGAGGGTGACGGGATCACGGGAACGAAATTGGAAGACGAGGTTAGAGTAGTATAGGGATGGATCGGAAATACTGGACCTGTTATTTTGTAACAGGTATGTGTTAACTGAACTTTGGACCTGTTACCGATTTTCAAAAGTAACAGGTACGGCGTACGTGTCAAACGATAGAATACTCCCGCCAGGCGAATAGAATAGGGCCGCCAGGCGGGGAGCGGGGACGAAATAAGTATACGAGTATTTTTCCGTACCTGTTACCAGAAAATACTCCCTTGCTTGGGCGGGGAGGAAATAAGTAAACGAGTATTTTTCCGTACCTGTTACCAGAAAATACTCCCTTGCCTGGGCGGGGAGGAAATAAGTAAACGAGTATTTTTCCGTACCTGTTACCAGAAAATACTCCCTTGCCTGGGCGGGGAGGAAATAAGTAAACGAGTATTTTTCCGTACCTGTTACCAGAAAATACTCCCTTGCCTGGGCGGGGAGGAAATAAGTAAACGAGTATTTTTCCGTACCTGTTACCAGAAAATACTCCCTTGCCTGGGCGGGGATGAAATAAGTATACGAGTATTTTTCCGTACCTGTTACCAGAAAATACTCCCTTGCCTGGGCGGGGAGGAAATAAGTAAACGAGTATTTTTCCGTACCTGTTACCAGAAAATACTCCCTTGCCTGGGCTGGGACGAAATAAGTAAGCGAGGATTTTTCCGTACCTGTTACCAGAAAATACTCCCTTGCCTGGGAGGGGACGAAATAAGTATACGAGTATTTTTCCGTACCTGTTACCAGAAAATACTCCCTTGCCTAAACGAGTATTTCCACACTCGTTTATAATTTATATTTCTACGTGGTACGTAGGAAGGGTCGTCGGGGGCATACAAAACAAATAGACAAGTATTTCTACTTGTCTTGTGACCTTCCCCACTTACTGTTTACCAGGAAATATTCGCTTACCTAAACATTTTCACGTTCGTTTATAACCATAATTTTCCAATAAAATTGACAGTTGATCTGAATTTCGTTGGACATATTCTTACCTTCTTCTTCATTTTAATTCATGACTATTATTAAATACTAATACACCCAAATACCTTTATAAAAATATTTACTTTCATTGGTTTTGAAATAAAATAACGTTTTTGGGTTAATGTTGTTGATAAAATTCACTGATTATTCATTATATTATTCGCAATCATTTATGTGTTTTATGACAGGTGAAAAAATTGTATCTGCTCACTTGTCAGGATTTTGTGAATTAAATTGTTGATGATAATAAAAACAACGCCTTATGAAAAAAAATTATTTTATATTAAACAAGATTATCATTAGGAAAACATAAATATTTTTTAGAAAAAACAACTTCGTATAAATGTATTTATTGTACAATAGGTATACATATTTTATAAATAATCAACTGAACAATTGTAGTTTGCACATAAATATTAATTATCCCTTTATGTAAATATGAAATAAACTGTACCTAATACAATTATATTAATATTACAGAAAATCTATTTAATAAAGTTTTATTGAATAAAAAAATAGAATATTATTTAATGTTCTAAAAATTAACAGTATTAACAGCTACCTTAATATTAATACTAACTTTTTGTACCCAAATCAAATAACAAAACTGAATAGGTATTTAAATATAAACGCATTACATTAATTATTACGCATTATTGTTAAAATGTACATGGCATTTGTAAAAATATTACATTAATCTTTAAAAAAGTTGTTACACTTAAATTTTTGGTTTCGTTATTTATTTGTTTATTTTATTTATTTATTTTTAATCTTAAAATAATTGCTCACGATAGACGGTCAATCACCACAGAATTGGTCTATTAGTTTCTATTTTTTTATGAATACAAAATAGCTTAATAACTATCAATAAATAAAATAATGAAAAATAATGACAGTAAGTAATAAAAAGATTGGTAGTTAATTTCTAATGATAATTGCCGAATTTCGAAGCCCTTTATAAGCAAAATTGAGCGTTCGTGTTTAAAAATAAAAGTTGATGACTTTTTCGCCATCTAACCAAGAACGGCGATCGGATATTATTTAACTAGACTAGAAAAATATTCTGTCGCACGGGACAGAAGTTTTCAGGGCACAAAGCTTTTTTTTTGGCAATTGGCTAAGAGACGGGTAATTAAATTTTTGTTCCGCCCACCATTTCATAGCAGACTAAGCACTAGGCGAAGAGTTAACAGTATGAAGCTACAGAAGGAGGAGCAGCTCAGTGTTAAAAATGTGTCTCCCTTTTTGTCGTCGCCACTAGAGGGCGCTCGCGTGCACTAGCGGGCGGCTTAGACACGGACAACAATACGCTTTAATATGGATTTTTCGTATTTTTCATAGCGAAAACAAGTTGTTTTATTTTAGTGCGTATTTAATATGAATTTATTTATTCAATTTAACAATTTTTTATTTTCATTCAAAATCTTTATTTCAAGTGTTTTTTTTGCTACAATTCAATAAAATTCTTAAAGGAAATGAGTAAATAAACTTTTTCAGAATAATTGTGTATTGGTTTCAGAATAAATTAGTTCAGAATTTTGTAATAATTTAATAATTAAGGAAATGAAATTACAGAAAAGAATTGTGAAGAAAGTTTTTTATCATTGTTCATAATCTCTTATGGAAAAAAAAATGTGAGAAATAATACTGATTAACCAAAACACACACACACACATAGTAGAAAAGCAACATTTTCTATCAATCACAAATAAATTCTTATCAGGACTAATAAAATAGGAAGTCAATTCATTATTTATTCAGACAATACTTTAAAATATCTTCCTTTGTAAAAAAAATCAGTCAAAGCATCTCAGATTACACTTTTTAAAACCGGAGGTATAATCGTCAAGTTGGTAAATTACTGAATACAAATTTTTTCAGCGAATTAAAAAGAAAAAAACAAATAACTTTGACAAGGACAAATCAGCTATATTTTTGAATTTTCACAAAGTACGCATTTTATTGCATAAGCAGATTTTGTACGCGGATTTTGCATAAGCATTTATAGTAACAACATTGCTTATCATACAATGAAAACTTATTTTCTTAAGGGGTGTGGTCACTTTTACGTACCTTTAAAAGTATCATTTTTAGACCTATGTTCGATTGTATGTACTACTCATGATTTAATCTTGATTTATATGAAATTTTTTGAGTAACTGCCTATAATGCCTATAGATGCAATTTTCAAGGTAATTAATAAAAATGACTTTTTATGCATAAAAAGTGAATTTTTTTTTAAAATCGAGCATTTTGCAGTCAACTACTGTGCGCATTCTGTCAAAATAAATTATTAAGGTACAGTAATAATTTTTTACTATATGTGATTACAATACTTCAGGCAACAATATCCAGCAACATTATTCTAAAATATATTAAAACCTTTTAGTACGTGCTATTTTTAATTAGAAATTTCAAAAATGACTGAGTAAAGGCTTATAAAAAATTCTTTAAAAATTAAAATATATTAAGGTTAAAAAATTTTGGTAGATTTTGTTGTCTAAAGTGTTGTAATCACATATAGTAAGCAATTATTAATGTAACTTAATAATTTATTTTGATAGAATGCGCACAGTAGTTGACTGCAAAATGCTCGATTTAAAAAAAATATTCACTTTTTATGCATAAAAAATCATTTTATTTTTTTATTAATTACCTTGAAATATTGCATATATAATAAACAGTATTATAGGCAGTTACTCAAAAAATTTCTTGTAAATCAAGCAAAAATCATGAGTAGTACATACAATCCAGCATAGGTCCAAAAATGATACTTTTAAAGGTACTTAAAAGTGACCACTCCCCTTAAGGGGAGTCGTCAATTTTACGTACTTTAACTAACTTACGTAATTTAACTAACTTAATAGTGATTAAATTCAATATTATGGTTATTTCCAGCAGAACTTAAGATGTCTTAACTTTGCGTTCACTTAAAATGGAGCAGCTGTACTTTTCTCTCATTATTATACATCTTATATTAACACAAAACAATAATAATGTTCTTACCTTAGGAGCAGCAAATATACTAGGATTTCTCTGTCCAGTTTCTTTATTTCTTTTTAAGGCTGACCGATAGCCAGTAGAACAACCCGGAGCAAAACACGTGTTTGGCATATTTCTGCACACAGAATAAATTTTAAAATTTATAAAACAACTTTCACCACCACGCCGTATAACTCAATGTAAAATAGTCACTTCGCTTGCATGTCGCGCCCTCTACCGGTGAGCGACAACAATCGGTTCATTTTAGTATAGACCCACTGCCCTCTAGATCACAAAGCCTTTGCGCTGGATTCGTGACGTCACTGCTGTAGGCGATTCTCCTGACAACATCGTACTCGTTTTCAGCTGTCGTAGCGAACGATGCGAAAAGAAATACGCACTAAACAGATAGTTCTTTTCTAAAACTGATTATACTAGATCATTTTAACAGGAAAATGTAAACTTTGGAAATTGTATTTAACATTAGATGTCAAGATTTATTTTCTCCTCTATAAATTTTGCATTATAATAATAGTGTAAAAAAAGCTATATCAAATTCGTAGTTGCCGAATAAATTAAAAATTCATCGATACGATACTTAATTTTTTTTAGCACAATGTGTGTTTGAAATTTTAGACTATATATATATATATATAGCCAGCTATGGGCATTTTATAGAATATAATATTAGGTAAAGTAAAAATTTCCGTATCGCATACTTTTTTCTTAGGAATTACAAAATAATAAATATTATTTAAACAAAGTGTAAAAAAAATGCAAATTGGAGAAAAAAGATTTAACTAAATATCTGACTATAAAAATGCAAAATAAAGAAAAGATATTATCTTGATAATATCTTTATTTTGTATTTTACTTTATCTTTTATTTATTTTGTATTTTATAGTACATAAAAGATAGTATCTTGTATATTATGTTTATTCATAGATAATTTAATCTTAAAGCTTATGATCCAAATTATTATTAAGCGTTAATTCAATACCTAAAGCCCCATTCCCAAAAATATTTACAAGTGTAGCATGAAATCTTTTTTATCTTTAAAAAAATCAAAGAAAAAAACAAGACACAAAAGGAAAAATAAAAGGAAATTTTATTTTAAAGAATTTTTTTTCATTCCTGGATACAGATTAAAAACATGAAGTTTTTACACAATTGTGGAGGTTTTAATTAAAAGTTCTACTGAATTTACAAAATTACAAAATTTTTTATTGATATAAAAATTCTGTAGTAACACAGGACATAATACTAATTAACAGAGTGCTGTTTATTTTGTATAAAAATTAAAAATATTCATTTTTTAAATAAGCAAAAAAATTTTGATAGTATATATTAGGCACTTAGCACATATAGGTCATACATTTTACATCTTTAACGTAAATTATATTTACCTTCACTTATGAATGATGAAATACTAATATAATATAAAAATATAAAGTTTTTACACAATTATGGAGGTTTCATTCGAAATGGGTAAGTGAGTACATATGTATGAGATAAGTTAAGAGATTTTATGTGTATTTGACATTAACATGGATTGCTTGAGGTTGAGTAAGTAGCTAATTTTCTTTTATTAGATTTTTTAGAAACAGCATCATATTTTGCTTTGGCAACAGCATCACATTTTGCTTTACAGTAGTTATTTAATAAAGTGTTAGTTGATGCCTGAATAATGAACGTTATTACTTTTACACTAGAATGATTTTTGCATGTATGAATAGAAATATCCTTTGTAGAGAGTATATTCATTGTTATTTGAAGTGCAATTTGTTTTTGATTACGTTCCTTTAAAAATTCGGTTTCAAAGTCTGAAACTAATTTTTTTATAACTATAAAATTATGAGCAACAATATTTACAATATCTAGAGTTGGATATTTTAGACCTCCTCTATCAGAATTATTATTTACTTCAAATTGTGGATCGATGGCAAGTTCTCTGTCAATAGTTAAATTTTCTTTACATGCTTCACACTTTAATTTTAAATGAATAACTGAATGAATACAGTACCCAGTCAAAAATGTTAAAACAGCCATATCCTTCTGTATATTATTTATATCATTATCTGTAACGCACACAGACAGAAAAGATTCATTTAGATTAACAACCTCATCTATATCATTAACATTAATAAATTCATTTATAAGAATACTACCTTTAGATTCTGATTTTATCATTAAATTTAAAACATTACATGTTCGCAATTTCTTTTCAATTTCTAAAATTTGCCTCACAGAAACATGATAATTTGTCCCTCCCATTCTTCTATATAAACTGAACCTCCATTCTAACTCATCAGTCTGTATCTTTCCTGGCAATAAATAAGTCATTCCTAGTTCTGTAGAACAATAATGCACAATCTGTATCATACAGTTTGTTGAAATAAAAAGTGCGGAATGAGTCTCCTTAGTTAATCTACCAGTATCACTAATTAATGTTTTCCATCTCTCCAGCCAATCTAAAAACCTATGTAGAAATATTAAATTATCATCATTTTCACTGCATGTTAAAGGTTTACAGAGGTTATTCTTTAAACGTAATCCTTTATTTGGAGTTTTAACATTCATAATAGAAAACAAAGTATGAAAAATTCCTATATATTTAGATGTCCCTATATTATTGACAATGTTGTATTTTTCTCCAATACTTAGCAAGCTTTTACTCACAGTCTCATTTATTAACTGTAGAGCAAGTTTCTCACACTGTTTGTCCAAACTAGATGGCCATAATGCCTTTTGTGATAATGAGTACCCATATTTTAATAAGTTACCACACTCTAACTCGTACAATTGTTTTATAGATAAAAGTGAAGCAGTAAAAACTTTAGATGAATTTTCGTCAAAACTTGGAAAATACATGGCTTGTTCTTGATTTCTTTGATTTACCCAATTGTTTCTTACACTTTTAATCAGATGGACGGGGTCAATACAGTAAAAAAGTGGTCTTGTAGGACAACAAGGATGTGGATAAACATATTCTGTAATGGGATTATTAAAATTTTTCATGCACTTTCTATTTATACTATTGTTATCCGTAACAATCACTACAACTCTGAAGCCAAATGATTCTAAGGTTACAATTATTTTCTTTAAAATTAAAAATAGCATATCAGAAGACATTTTTTTTAACGGGTAAAATATAAACATCTTTAAATTTTGAGAAAAGGCTTTGCAACATGAAGACATGTGCACTAGTTGCACATTCAATGTCATCATTTGCAAAACCAACAATATTTCCTCCTTTATAATCGTAACATTCTTTTAAATGAATTTCATCAATCATAAGTGAAACATACAATTCTTGTTTTTCTAAAGTAAGTGCCCTATGCTTTGCATAGGCTAAAAAATTTGTATCATTAATTTCATTTAAAGGATTTACATTAAATTTAGCACTCAGTCTATTAATGGTTGTTGGATGAGGTAATGTAATATGCCCACTTTGTCTTATAAATTTATAAGCAGAAGGAGATAATAAGAAAAACATTGATGAAAATATTAAAGTTTCAGGTGAATAGCTGTACTTCTCTGGTTTAGTAAAGAGTAAAGTAAGCTGCTCTTTGAGGAACTCCAAACAAGATTTCTTATTATCTTCAACTACTGTATCTAAATACTTTAACATACTTAAAATTAAGTCTATACAAGGATGCGGGTTACTTTTGAGCTCATTTCGATGAATACCCTCAACTTCATTCAAAATATTAAACAAAGCATTGACATTTTTTATTAATAAAGGAATTTAAATTTATTCAAAAAACCAATTTCTTCACCTTTGTATGAAACACTTAATTCTAATTTTTCATTCACCTGCACAGAATATAACAAAGAAACATTTGAAAAATCAATCTTTAGGTTTAAAAAGCATATGCTGTTTTCACGATAAACAACATCCCAGAATTTTGATACCTGAAAGGTCTTCAAACATTCCTTTAATCCTTCAATTGTCTGAAATCCCCTTTGATTTTCATATGTCTGGTGGGTTTCCTAACTTTGCTTGATCGCTTCAATAATATTTTTTTCTTCTAGCTTCAATTTTCTTTCATCAGGACTTATTCTCTTTGTTTCAGAGGTATTCAGATATGATGGGTAATCTGGAAATAATGTTGGAGTGGCATCTTTCTTCAAATTAGGTTGATTTAACTCAACTATAATTTTTTTTCCATTCTTTTCATCGAACAGTTCTTCACGAGTCTCCCAACATGACACATCAAAATAACGCTCACAAACCTGAAAATTAAAGAATAGAAAAATACTCAGAAAAATAATGATAATAACGGTAGACAACAATATTTATAATATATACTAGCTATTTAATCTTTTTTTTTTTATTTGTCAAAATACTAGATTCTGTTAGCAGTTTTAATTATAACTTTAATGTTATTTTCAAAAAGATATTTTTACATATGCTGAACAAACATACCCTGGAATTCTTTGTAGGCTCAAAATCTTTTCTTGATATTCGATGCAACCACACTTTTTGAAGTTTTTCATCCGCTGGGAATCTAAACACCCTCACTTTGTTTCCTTTATTATAGTTTCCTCTACAGTGAGGCACACAGCATTTATACGGCATAACTGCTAAAAGACAAGTGACATTTATTTATATCTTCAAAATATTATTTAAAAATTTAAATGAATAGATACAGCATTGAAATAGTAGATAACAAATATGGATAGTAAATTCTAAAAAGCAATAATTGTTAAGATAATAAAAATAGCCTAGATTTACTAAACTTTTCAAAGCAATAAAATAAGAATCACTAAAGGTAAACATTTAAAGTGCTCTCTGAACAATCTGACATCCTACCTTAACACAACTTTTATTAACATTACACAGAGATAATAAATTTACAATAATAAATTATGCTTAAACAACACTTTAAATAATTTTTCAACAGTCAATAATTCAAATATAAAGTAATAAAAGCTTATTTCCCAATTTTATAAAAGTAATGACGACAAATTTTTCGTTTGTATAAAACATTCCTAATTTTTCTCGCGTAAAAATGGATTAGAAAATTTAATCAGTTCAATAAGAACTGGACTATTTGCCTACTCAAATCAATGTTTTCACATTCTGAAAGGTGAATTGCATATTTACAGTATTTTACGTAGTAATACAAAGTTATAGAGAAAATTTAAAACAAAAGAAAACATATTAATAGTGCCTGAAGAAAATGTGTAATGGACAAACGTCCCGACTTCATACTATTTATAATTATTAATGACTGAGTTGAAACAGATAGCGCTATTCCTAGCCGTTAGGCGTAAGACATATTCACATAAACTGGACATACAAGTTCAATAATAATAATAATAATTAAAGAACAAAATCATTTTAAAAGCAATAATTATAGTTCTTAAAAGAAAAACTCAAATACTTACTTCTTCAAGTATTCCGTCTCAAAATCCTTTGTAATTTCTTTAATATCCTAAATGCACATCGACAGGCGACCACGAGGTTTGTGTAGTCACTGCGGAGTACGCTCATACATTCGGAGGCGAAATGTTGTGAATTCAATCGCCTCGCCTCTGTGACGTCACAGGAGTTCGTCTGCTCAGCGCTTAGGCTTTGCTTTCTAGAGGGCAGTGATAGACCTCGGTAAATGAGTATGGAGGGGAGAGAGGATGGTGGGACCACGGGAATGAAACTGGAAGATGAAGTTAGAGTAACAGGTATTTTTTTGGATCTGGATCGGTTGTACCTGTAACTGAAAAATACTCGTTTTTGGCATCTCGAGAGTAGTAGGAAATTTGTAACAGGTATTTCTCTCGGAGTGAACTGGTTGTATCTGTTGCAGGAAGTTCTTCTGTTGTGGCATTCCGGAACTCGAAACTATATCTCTGCTCAGACGCTGTTTGCATCCGGGCCCCCGTGACATTCGTATCTGGTTTGAAAAATTGCTTTCTAAACGAACAGAAATATCAAATTCCAAATTTTCCTTCATTTTTACTGGTGGATATCAAAGCACAGTCACATGTAATATAGTTCAATGGAGAAATGTCAAAACTTAACAGATACGTTTAGTATTGCATTTCTTTTATTTGTTTATTTATTTATTTATTATTATTATTATATTATTATTATTATTATTTTTTTTTTTTTTGAAGTCAACATTTTTTTTTTAATCCTGAGAACGGAAGTATAGCCTCAAAGAATTATCCATACTGAGGATATGCAGCCCTGCTCTCTAGTGCCTCATTAATGTACAATGTCTAAGTGTATGTCTACAGATACGTTTCTTACCTGGCATATAAGAACACAAGTGGATTAATTTATGTACAAAATTTGAAATTATAATTTTACCATATCAAATTCTTAAGTAACATTCTCCTCGCTATGCTAAATTACACTTTTCAGGAAATTGCTGAGCGATGAAAAAATATTTAACTTATAGTTATTTTCAATGGGAAGCAATTTACTTTTTATTACTTCTTTAGGGGAGATAATATATTATAGTAGTTATGTATTAAAATTACTTCTAAATTTTTACAGAGAAACCGCAAAAATATTTTCAAAGAGTAAGAAACAAGAAATTATTCCTCTAAGTCTGCATTCAGTTATGTTGGTTGAAATTGACCTATTAGAAGAAAAAAAAAAATAATATTTATTTTAATGACACGTACACCCATTAAGTGCAAAGAGGGCGTGACCTACATGACGCTACAGACCAGAGGATATTGATGTATCTGATATATATAACGAAATGTTTTATTTATTTTTTAAATTAAAATTTTTTTTCAATTGAAATTTCTTTTTTTACATTTATTATTCTTAACTTTCAACGTGAATAATTTACCTTTGATCCTGAGGACGGAAATGTAGCAACAAAAAAATTATTCATACCAAGGACATGAAGTTCTCCAGTTCCTCGTTCAAGTACCATGTCAATGTAATGTACAAAATATCCAAAATTTCTAGCAAGTGGTATTTGTCTTTTACAGCGGTTCGTTGGTTAGAGCACAACAATCATCTTTTGCTACACGAGGTCTAAAATTAAGTAATCCTTCATGCCAACACCGCCAAGATTCTTTTAACTACAGTAAAAAATGTTTGAAACTTTTCGGTAGAAAAACTTGTATTATGAACTCTTATATTGGACCTGTTTATCTCTCATTTATTTGATTTTTTTTATCATGACAATTAATTTGCGAGCACTTACACGAGTCCCAACATAAGAGCACACCGCCCCATACTTCCTTCGAATACGTGATAAAATGCAAACACTTAAGAGCGATACATAAATATTGTGTAAAATTATTCCACATACTAGGATTTACGTTTCGAATATATGATGGTGGATATATTATGAATATATATATTTCGAATATACTATTTAAATATATTCGAAATATATAAATAATATATTTAATATATCGCTTTAATATATTTCATTATATATATATGCTTATATATTTTATATATATATGGCTTTAATATTTTTGGAATATATTATAATATCTTTTAAAAGATGATATACATCTTTGTAAAGTGTCTAATGTACATCAACGTTCAGAACCAATTTCCGTCAATTAATTTATTTCTGTTGAATAGTTTGTTATTAATTATTCATATTTTCTTTTAAAAGTGGATCGTTGTTATACTTTTGCTACGTATGGAATAGATAGACATGTTTGCGAGGCGGAGCTTACGCAGGATGTTGTCCCACCTTTCCAAAAATTGTAGACTGAGTGTGTTTGGAAAAATTATCTCAAGATATGTATACGCTGTGCAAAATATTATCACAAGTGTTTAACAAACACATTAAATTTCATTATGACTATTACAAAAAATATTTTAATAAATTACATCTTTCACTTAACATGTATTAAACAAATTATCCTGGGAGAATAAATTGCGGTTATACTTTTGCTACGTAGTTAGACAGGTATGAGAGGCGGAGCTTAATCAGGATGTTGTCCCACCTTTCCGAAAATTGCTGACTGAATGTTTTTGGAAAAATTATCTCAAGATATGTATACACTGTGCAAAATATTAGCACACGTGTTTAACAAAAACATTAAATTTTAATATGACTATTACAAAATTTTTTAAATAAATTACTCTTTCACTTAACATGTACAAATTATTACGGGAGCATAAAAACATATTTAATATAATAAAATAAGATGTTCCAATCATTTTTTATTAGATTGAGAGAGAATTTATTACTCTTAAAAGATATATCTAATTTTAAGTGATATACTTTCAAAAGAGTTATGTAAAAGAAAGAATTACATTCCTTACCAAAGTAATCAAAATACATTAACTAGCTTAATCCTATACTATACAGTGGAAACTCGATGTATCGTTTCACAAGGGACCTATTACACTGAAAGATAAATTCTTGATACCTATACATGCGGGAACATAGAAACAGATGAAATAAACGACACATACGGAAAACTATTATTCAGGATAAGATCGATCAAAGTTCCACTGTATTCCTACTAAAAAAAACACGAGTATACCCCTCCTAGACAAAAACCTCAATCTGTTAATGTACTTACTAGCATCCTTTCACACAAAACGTTTAACGCTACTTCTAATAAAATGCATATTATAAAACTTCGAAGCTATCATACTAAGCTGGGCCGGTTCAAGAGCGACAGTTTCGACAGTCAAACATGAGCGACAGTCTAACCGAGAACAGCGATCGGGTATTATGTACTTGGAAAATATTATCTCGCACGGGACAGCAGTTGCGAGCGCACAAAGCTTCTTTTTGCCAATTCGCTAAGAAATGGGTAATTAAATTATATCAGATCATCAGAAAAATGGTGTAACTACGTTACATAGGCCACGCCTTCCAACGTAGGCTTGCATAGTAATGAC
Source organism: Dolomedes plantarius (assembly GCA_907164885.2). Classification (NCBI taxonomy): domain Eukaryota; kingdom Metazoa; phylum Arthropoda; class Arachnida; order Araneae; family Dolomedidae; genus Dolomedes; species Dolomedes plantarius. The sequence continues at coordinate 360,337 of CAJRAI020000252.1, read as the reverse complement.
CAGAGTAAAGGTGAAAAGAGATAGGTTGGATTTGGATCCGGGGAGTGGCTTGAGAGAAGGAAGTTTAATGTGGTAGATAAAGCAATGCTCTTGGGAGCAAAGTAAAAATAGTTAGGAAAAACTTAAAATAAAGCTTACTGCTTACCAAAGTAAGAGTAAGAATACAAAAATTAATGAGAAAAGAAGTTTAAAAAAAATAAAAAATTAAGAACAGAGAACGGCTCTAGGCCGTTTTCTGTTAGCAGGTTCGGCAGGATCATAGTTGGCGAGATTTAAAAGGAGTTCATTATCAATAGAATTATGGAAGTTAGTAGTTAAATTTTTGAGGAAATTTGGAATAGTAAGGAGGCCAAGCTCCTCGTGGATTTCAGTATTTCTGAAATACCACGGTGCGTTAACAATTTGTCGAATAGTAATATTTTGTGCTACAGTAAGCTTTTTAATATGAGAATCTGCTGCGTATGACCATGCCGGAGCTGCATAAGTAATAAGAGGTCTAAGAAATGATTTGTAAATGAGCATTTTATTATTTATAGTTAATTTACTGTTCCGAGCAATTAAGGGGAATAGTGAACGTTTAGCAACTCGAAACTTGTCCCTAATTTGTGTTATGTGATGCCTCCAGGTGAGATTTTTGTCAAGGGTGACTCCTAAATACTTAACGGTGTCAGACCAGGGGATAATAGAGTTACCAATAATAAGTTTGTATTTGTCAATTGTTCGTTTAGTTTTTTGTGTAAACATAATAGCAATACATTTATCGGTGTTAATTTTGATTTTCCATTTGTCGAGCCATTGTTGGATAATTTTCATATGGTCGTTAAGGTATTTGACGGCGTACTTGGGGCTGTGATCAGTAGCGTAAATAGCGGTGTCATCGGCGAAGATAGCAATATTTGTTTTATTATATTGATAAATATCGTTAACGTAAATATTAAATAAAATTGGAGCAATAATCGAACCTTGGGGAAGACCGCTATAGAAATTTAATTTGGAGGATAATTTATCTTTAATTTTAATTTGGAAAGTACGATCTTTTAAGTAGGAGATAAGGAGTTTAATAAGATGAGGGGGAAAATTGTAATTAATAAGTTTATGTATGAGGCCATCAATCCAGATTTTATCAAACGCTTTAGCAACGTCAAGGAAAAGGGCAGCAGTGCATTTTTTATTTAATTTAGAGTCGGCAAGATGCTCAACAATGCGATAAATTTGGTGAGGGGCTGAAAGAGATTGGCGAAAACCAAATTGATAGGGGATAATAATATTAGCAGAGAGGAGATGATTATTGATTTCATAAGCAATGAATTTTTCAGTAAGTTTACTGATGGTATTTAAGAGGCTAATTGGCCGATAGCTATCAGGAGAGTTCTTATTTTTTCCAGGTTTAGCTATGGGCACAATGATAGAATTTTTCCAACTTTGAGGAAAGTGATTCAATTTAAAGATAGCATTAATAAGGGCAGTGATTTTGAAAATGAACTTAAGGGGTAAGTTTTTAAGCATAGTATTAGTAATTTGGTCTTCGCCAGGCGATTTGCGATTAGGGAGTTTTTTAATAATTTCCTTAACTCTAGAGGGGGGAATGTAAATTTCAGCAGTGGGGTGATTAATAGAATTAAAAAGGTTTATATTAGTTTGAACTGTATTGTCAATGCTAGTATTTGGGTAATTAAATTTTTGTTCCGCCCAGCACTTCATAGGGTCGCAAATTTTGTTTTGTTCTGGTTCTTTCAGATATCTTTGGACTTCCATAATTGCCCGCGAGTTGGTTGTCCATTTCGTTTGTCTGGTAGTCTGGTGGAAATCATTTTATGAAAAGAAGCCCACAAAGAAAATTCATGGGCTTCCGAACTGGTGGGCGTGGGATCGTCGGCTCTAGTTTCTTCAGAAACTCTAATAGCCCTAGACTGGACAACTATATCACCGACAGCAGCAAGTATACTTTTTTTTTACATTTTAAATCAATATCCGATTCATCGGTGTCCGCAAATAAAATGGCGTTAACTTCGTCTTGAGTCAAAGGTTTACGACTTCTTCTCATTTTGAAAGCTCAGAAAAATATGCTGGAACTCCCAAAAGTACGACTAACTAAACTGCTCCTAAAAATCAGAATCAGACTAGGCATTAGGCGAAGCGGTGTCAGGTACGGGGTATTGACCGACTCAGTAAATGAGTATGGAGGGGAGAGAGGGGGACGGGATCACGGGAACGAAATTTGAAGACGAGGTTAGAGTAGTAGATAATTTGTAACAGGTATTTCTTTCGAAGTGAATTGGTTGTACCTGTTAGGCCGGGCGCAAGTTGAGACGCAGCTTGGTGTGGTGAGGTGGGGTGGGGTGACTCACCTTGAGATTCTGTGAAACAAAGAAGTGAATACTACACCGGATGTTTGAACGCAGGGTCCGGTGACGCAGTTTCAGAGCGCCCGTGAGCTGCGAAGGTTTGTGCGTGTGCCGCAGTTTGTCACTAGTGACTACGACCTGCGAGTGAAAAGTTGCGTTGAATGTGAAGTCCACGATGGAGAAAAAATTAATACAGGCAGTTCGAGGGAGATCAGTACTATAGATACGTCACATGATGACTAAAATTGTTGATTTGGGAAGAAATAGCCCAAGAAATTGGAATGAAATCTGCTGAGTTTTTATAATATTTTTACTTAAGATTAATTTATTTGAAGTGTACATGGGAAAACGGTTGCTCTTTTCAATTAAAAGTATTTCTTGAATTAGTTTGCTTACAATGTATTCAATTTGTTCTCATGTATATTCATCCTTTTGGACTACTACCGATTTCCTCTACACCTTTTATTTGTTTTAGATAACATTTTCTGGACAGCAGATTTTCGGCGAAAACAAAACTGCTTTGTAGGTATATTTCTTTATTTTCTCTACAGACGTGTGTCATAGTTAGTATAATGAATGACAAGAATTATTTATTTGAAAAGATGTAGATTTGAAATTAAAAATAAAATGAACACGTAATCTTGAACTTTAATTTCAACTTCTACAAATATTTTATAATCATGTACAGTAAAATTATAACATTGCTCCATGTTACGTACAGACGATTCGAAATGATGCATTTTCTCGGAATGATTTTATTTACTAGCAACTACCAATTAGTTACGTTCCCCTTTAACATGTTTTTCCGTTCGGAGGTAGGTATTAAAATTTTTCAGAAAGAAACTTTATCTAACCGGAATTTTTTAAAGTAACATTAATTTAAATTTAAATGATTGAGAAAAGAAAGGTGTTACAACATTAAAAAATAAGCATAAAAAAATGTATTATATTTATTAAAAAGTATAAATATATAATGCTTCAAGGATTAATTTTCATAGTTCAATTATTATACAATCTCAGCACTTTCCATCCAACACGCAATCTCCCTGCCAAGGAACTGAACCTCCGGGTGAATTAAAGTATTCCGTGAACTATTGACGAATCCAAAACGCCGAAGATCCACTTCGTACTGTGGCAAAGCTTATTCGGTGATATCACCTCCAGTTTGCAATACTGCAGAATTTCTCAAATAGTTGTGCAGTAAGCAAGATACTTTTGCAATTTTTAGTACAGTGCTTACTTTACATTCAAAAGGTGAACGAAAAACACGAAAACGCGAAGCAAGAATACCAAAAGAGCACTCCACAACTTGCCTATCCCGCGAAATAGTTTACACCATGGGTGTCAAACTCAAAGGCTAACTTGGGCCAAACAAACAAGGTTTAACTATAGGTGGGCCGCAAAAAAATCAATATTAATAGAAACGTATGTTTATTTACCTAATTACAGTATATTCAACATAAATATACGCATTTTGTTTAATAATAGCAGAAAAAGAGTATAATTAAAAAACATTCAGTGAATTCTTCCTATCTTATTATAATTCTGCGTTGGTTATTTTATTATATATTATTGTGTGCCAATATATTGGCCGGGCCGCAAAAATTTTCGTCGCGGGCCGCAAGTTTGACACCCCTGGTTTACACGGTAATAATTTCTATATTTTTCATTAGAAAATTCATTCTTGAGAATGAATTCTCCGTGCGTCTTTCTTTTCTTTAGATAATTGCTTTTCGGAAGCTTTTCACGAAGTAATGTTGAAATTACTTGGTCTTCGAATTCATCGGAATCAGATTCCGAACTTAATTATGATTGTATATACATTGCCATCGCGCACATTTTCGTTTAAACACCCTCATTGGCACGCAGTTGAGATAGAACTGCTTCCCAATTTTTGCTCTCCCTGCGCGCAGTTGATTGAATCCTGCTTCACCTCACCTCACCAAGCTGCGTCTCAACTTGCGCCCGGCCTTACTGGAAGTTAGTTGTTTGTGGCATCTCGAAACTAGGGATGGATCGCAAATACTGGACCTGTTACTTTGTAACAGGTATGTCCTAACTGAACTTTGGACCTGTTACAGTTTTTCAAAAAGTAACAGGTACGGCGTACGTGTCAAACGATAGAATACTCCCTCCAGGCGAATAGAATAGGGCCGCCAAGCGGGGGACGAAATAAGTATACGCGTATTTTTCCCTACATTTTACCAGAAAATACTCCCTAGTACGGCGTACGTGTCAAACAATAGAATACTCCCGCCAGGCCAGGAGCGGGGACGAAACGAGATAAGTATTCGCGTATTTTTCCGTACCCGTTACCAGAAAATACTCCCTTGCCCAGTGTTGCCAACTTGGGGGTTTTGCCCCTAAATTTGGGGGTAAATTAGATGAAAAGGGGTGTTTTTAGGGTCCACATTTTCTTAGGGGTATTTTGAGGGGGAAACATTTTTTTAGGGGTATGTTCTAGGGGGTGCATTTTTTTGGCGCATTTCTTAGAAGTTACTTTTTTTTAGGGGAATTCTCTATGGGGGACTTTTTATGGGGGGGTTTTAGGAGCGTAGATTTATAGTTCATTAAAAAAAATTAGAAATTAACTCTTCAGTTCAATTTTAATCGGGTTGATTTCAAGTTTACTGCCACTTTCTCTCATTAAAACGAAATAAAATAAGCAGTCAAAATACAACCATAAACAAATTTTATCATTTTGCGTGGCAATCACGACACGTGGCAAGTGGCGAATGTTTTGTGTTACTTTTACTGTGTTTTTCAGTATTTCTCTTTTGTGGTCTTTCCGGAAATTCTGCATATTTCATTCGAATGTAATTATTATAAAGATAAAGTAAGTAGTGGCAGTTTTGCGTGACGGCGGCAGGAAATAAAAATGTTCTTAATTAGCGGATTTCGATTTTCAGTCCCATTTAATGCATACATCAGCGATGTATTTTGGCTTTGAGTTTCATTCTATTGCACAAAATATCAAGGAGAAAGAATTATTAGATGTCAAAGAGAGATGTAAGAAATTTCTGTGTACTTTGGCTCAAGAAATTCAAAAACGATTACCAGATAACTTATTTGTTCTGAGAACGATGTCCAATCTTCATCTTAAAGTTGCATTATCTCAAGTGAAACCCAGTTTCAATGACATTTTTATGAAATTCCATCGAACTCACTTATAGGGCAATAAAAGTGATGTAGAGTCAAAATGGAATCAATTGCAAAATAAATCGTGGTCAAATGTAGCTAATTCTATTGAATTTTATTCAGAAGTATTTCAAGATTGTGATTCTGCGGGTAAAAATTGATTTGAAAATATCGCTAAATTTTCAATGGCGCTAATAGCACTACCAATTTCAAACCCAAGTGTCGAACGTGCTTTTCCGACATACAAAGTAATTAAAAATAAATTTCCGAATAAGTTGTCCCTCTAAGTACTTTAAAGTATTATGATGGTGAGATTTACTCTACAAAAGAACTGCGGTTCATGTGTCAAATTTGTTCCTTCCACCCGTATGCTAAAATTGTTCAACGTCAATACGTATGACTTTAAAAATGCAGGCAATAGTAAAGCACAAAATGAGAGCCAGGCCGATGTCTTTGATGAAATACTTGATAATTACCCTGACATCTATTTGAAATTTAAAATTAGAAAAATCGACAATAATGTACAATCGAAACGCCTTTTTTTATTAGATAAGTTCCATACATATGTCAAATGTAAATAAACCTCCATTTCATTATGTAAGTGTGTATTTTCTACTTATTTCAATTTATCTCTCAAACAGGATGCCTATTTGGAACCAGAATTTCATTTAGGAAGGTATAGGGGATCTCAAGTTGGTGTTAGGGGGAAACAGGGGAATTTCGAGATGGCGCTAGGGGGAAACAGGGGGATTTCGAGATGGCGCTAGGGGGAGGTGCTTTGTAAAGGTTGGCAACACTGCCCTTGCCTAGGCGGGGACGAAATAGGTATACACGTATTTTTTCGTACCTGTTACCAGAAATACTCCCTTGCCAAAACGAGTACTTCCACACTCATCTATACCTCATACTTCTAAGTACTACGTAGGAAGGGTCGTCGGGCGCATACAAATCAAATAGACGAGTATTTCTACTTGTCTTGTGACCTTCCCCACTGTTTACCAGGAAATATTCGCTTCCCTAAACATTTTCACGTTCGTTTATAACCATTATTTTCCAATAAAATTGACAGTTGATCTGAATGTCGTTGGTCATATTCTTACTTTCTTCTTCATATTAATTCATGACTTTTATTAAATACTAATACACTCAAATACCTTTATAAAAATATTTACTTTCATTGGTTTAGAAATAAAATAACATTCTTGGGTTAATGTTGTTGATAAAATTCACTAATTATTCATTCTATTATTGGTAATCATTTATGTGTTTTAAGACAGGTGAAAAAATTGTATCTCCTCACTTGTCAGGATTTTGTGAATTAAATTGTTGATGATAATAAAAACGTCTTAATGAAAAAAAAAAATTATTTTATAGCAAACAAGATTATCATTAGAAAAACATAAATATTTTTTAGAAAAAGTAACTTGGTATATATGTACTTTTTGTACAATAGGTATACAGATTTTATAAATAATCTACTGAACAATTGTAGCTTGCACATAAATATTAATTATCCCTTTATGTAAATATGAACTAAACTGTACCTAATACAATTATATTAATTTTACAGAAAAACTAATTACTAAAATTTTATTGAATAAAAAAAAGAATATTATTTAATGTTCTAAAAATTAACAGTATTAACAGCTACCTTAATAGTAATACTAACTTTTTGTATCCAAATCAAATAACAAAACTGAATAGATATTTAAATATAAACGCATTACATTAATTATTACGCATTATTGTTAAAATGTACACAGGGCCCGACTTTGCCTAATTGGGGCCCGGGGCAAAAACTTCTTTGGGGCCCCCCTCTGATTCACTACTTCAGTAATGAAGAACCGAACTTTAGCTGCGAAAAATTCATATCCTTGCTGACATTAGGGCGGAATTCAGATAAATTCCGCCCTAGAAAGCCATGGATTTACGAAATATAGATATTTTTATGTTCATACGATAGATTATTCAAGAAGCTAACATAAAAGTGATGTATTTTACACTGTACTGATATTTAGTTTAAAAAAAGTTCATTAAAGAAGGAAACGTAAAATAAACTTTCTATTCGATTTGGGGCCCCCCCTTCTGATGTGGAGGTCCAGGGCAACTGCCCGTATGCCCCTGCCTTAGCCAGGCTCTGAATGTACATGGCATTTGTAAAAATCTTACATTAATCATTAAAAAAGTTGTTACACTTAAATTTTTGTTTTCGTTACTTCTTTGTTTATTTTCTTTATTTATTTTTAGTCTTAAAATAATTGCTCACGATAGACGGTCAATCACCACAGAATTGGTCTATCAGTTTCTATTTTTTTATCAATAAAAAATCGCGAAAATCAACGAAAGTGAGATGTCGGTATTGCGCTAAAGCTTGTGTCCGCTGATATCCCGTAGAGGTGTCAAGTGGGGAGAAACTGTGTGGGTTGTCACCCCCCCCCCCTCTAAGTGCGGGGGGGGGGATGACAGCCATTTGGCCGTCGGCCGGTACAGACTAGGCACTAGGCGAATCGGTAACTGAGTATGGAGGGGAGAGTGGGTAACAGGGATCCCGGGAATGAAACTGGAAGACGAGGTTAGAGTAACAGGTATTGGTAACGGGTGATTTTTTTGGACCTGGATCAGTTGTATCTGTTACTGAGAGGTTCTCGGTTTTGGCATTTCTACTCGAAACTATTTTTCTGCTCAGACGCTGTTAGCATCCGGGCGCACATGACATCCGTGTTTACAGTGAAATGTTTCCCAACTAAACGAACAGAAATATCAAATACCATATTTCCCTAAATTTTTACTGATGGATATCAAAGCACAGTCAAATGTAATATGGATGCAATGAAGAAATGTCAAAACTGAACAGATACGTTTAGTATTGCTTTTCTTTTATTTGTTTATTTATTTATTTATTATTATTATTATATTATTATTTTTTTTAAACTTAACTTTTAAGCCAACATTTTTCTTTTAATCCTAAGAACGGAAATATAGCCACAAGCAATTAACCATACTGAGGATATGGAGCCCTGCTCTCTAGTGCCTCATTAATGTACAATGTCTATGTCTATGTCTACAGATACGTTTCTTACCTGGCATATAAGAACACAAGAGGATTAATTTATGTACAAAATTTGATAATTATAATTTTACCATATCAAATTCTTAAGTAACATTCTCCTCGCTATGCTAAATTACACTTTTCAGGAAATTGCTGAGCGATAAAAAAATATTTAACTTATAGTTACTTTCAATGGGAAGCAATTTACTTTTTATTACTTCTTTAGGGGAGATAATATATTATAGTAGTTATGTATTAAAATTACTTCTAAATTTTTACAGAGAAACCGCAAAAATACTTTCAAAGAGTAAGAAACAAGAAATTATTCCTCTAAGTCTGCATTCAGTTATGTTGGTAGAAATTGACATATTAGAAGCAGAAAAATTAATTGCTTCATACATTTTGCAGATATTTATTTTAATGACACGTACACCACTTTACTTTACGTACACCATTTTACTCACCATTTACACACGTACACCATTTTACTTTACAACCTCCTAAAAGGTTGCTTTTAAAACATCTTTCTTGGCCAGCACCTAGAGCCTAAGAGGAAACGCCATGCAAAATTTCAACTTCTTCCGCCTTATTGTTAAAGAGATACAGTGGGATATTTTTTTTTTTTTGGGGGGGGGGGACTAAACCCCTTAAAATTTGAATGTAAAAAAAACATTTATTGGTGTGCACCTAGGGCTCAAGGAAAACCAACCAACAAAAATTTCAGCTTCCAGGCTTATGGTTCCAGAGATACAGTGGGTTTATTTCTTTCTATTTGGGGGGGGGGATAAACCCCTTAAAATTTGAACTAAAAAAATTAGTGTGCACCTAGGGCTTAAGGGAAACCAAACAAAAAAATTTCAGCTTCCCAGGCCTTATGGTTCCAGAGATACAGTGGTTTTTTTAGAGGGAAGGGGGGCTAAACCTCTTAAAATTCGAACTTTAAAAAGATATTTATAGGTGTGTCTCTAGGGCTTAAGAGGAACCACCATACAAAATTTCAGCTTCCTAGGCCTTATGGTTCCAGAGATACAGTGGGTTATTTAGGGGGAGGGGGGCTAAACCCCTTAAAATCCGAACTTTAAAAATATATTTATAGGTGTGCCCCTACGGCTTAAGAGGAACAACCATACAAAATTTCAGCTTCCTAGGCCTTATGGTTCCAGAGATACAGTAGGATGTTTTGGGGGGGGGGGGGAGGGGGCAAAGCCCCTTCAATTTCGAGCTTTCAAAATGATTTATTGGTATGCACCTAGAGCTTAAGAGGAACCACCATAGGAAATTTTAGCTTCCTAGGCCTTGTGGTTCCAGAGATGCAGTGGGTATTTTTAGACGGGGGAGGGGGTTAAGCTCTTTTTAACCCCCTTAAATTTACAGTTGCCAAAAAAAGATTTCTTAGAAGGCACCTAGGGATTATGGGGAACCACAATACGAAATTTCAACTTCCTAGGCCCTATGGTTCCAAAGATACAGTGTGTGTTTTTAGAGGGGGGCAGGGGGTTATGCCCTTTTTAACCCCCTTAAAATTTGTATTTAATTAAAAAAAATCTTATTGGGCACTTAGAACTTGGGAGTAACCACGTTTTCCACACATTTGTATTATTTTAACATGCTTCTGCTCGAAATGTTTATAATTTCCGGGCAGGAAATAGGTTGCCACTGTGAAGTTAGGTGTTGGCGAGCAGATATTACGCCAAGGGTTAAAGGCTGCCAAGCTTCAGCTATAATACGTAAGTACCAAATTTTGAAAAGAAAAGTTAAGCAAACAATAAGTAATCCTACGTTTATAGCCCGCGGTAGTTTCGTTAGAGGAGACTACCTGATATATTTTTTTTTATTATTTCTTTATGGGAGAAGAAAATATAAGGGTAATATATTATATCCGTTATGTATTACAATTACAGTGGACGCTCGTTAATTCGAACTCAAAGGTTCTCGGAAAAAAGTTCGAATTATCCGATGTTAAGAGAAAATATATAACTTTAAAAGTGTATCACTTAAGAAGAAAGATCTCCTAGTATGTATAACCCCAAAAAATATATTATACTACGTTATCTGAAATTAACATATTAAAAACCAATACAGACTTGCCTTAATCATAAAATGAAGCAGAAGATATGCAGTAGAAAGTAAACTTTAATTAAAATTACGAATTTCACTTTGGGGAAAAACTGTAAAGTGGATGTTGGTTTTGTTTATGATGCCTACATTGTTCAGCCAATTTCTCGATTTGAAGTAAACATTTCAATTCATTTTCAGAGGAAGGTTCCATCTGAATAAATGCTTTCAGAGTTTTAATAGAGTCCATTTGGGCTTTGTCCATTATAGCCGCATTAAAAATATCTTTCGGCAGGTAAGTAGAGAAAAGCCCTGGCAGTTTCCTACCGAAATTAGTGCATACGTCTTTGTTTACATCAGAGCTTTGGCCACATACAGTTTGATAAGAAATATTGTGCTTTGACTTTAATCGAAAAAGCCATTCATCACTGCATTTAAAATCTTCAATACCCATTCGACTTGCCAATTCATCAGCCTTCGTCAGCATTAGGGGTCCATTTATCAGAAAATTTCGAGATCTAACATCCTGGAACCATAGCAGTAGAACTTTTTCTAGATATTCTTGGGATGCATTTCTTATGCGTTTCCTTCCTCTAGCAAATTTTGATTTTTCCCATGAATCTAAAATTGACTCCTTGATTTTCAAATAAGTTGACAAGCTATTTTTTTTTAATTCCATAGTCAGCTGCTAACTTTGTTTTACATTCGCCATTCTCTACTCTCTTCAAAATTTCTACCTTTGTCTCTAAAATTTGGGTTTTGTACTTTCCAGGAGTAGACATCCTGAATTTTTACACTTTCACATCACACACTGAGGAAGAAAAACTAGATCACATTAACTTGTCTGCACTGCAGGCATAATTGACGTATCTCCCTAGAATCTGTAGTAAAGACTGGTTTTTCTGAAATTCTAAGAAAATCGATACAAATAACGGAAAATCGCTTTGTCCGTTAAGCACTGATAAGGACAATAGCCACTAACGTTTCGCGGAAATGCAATAGTCTAGGAATGCGGGCTTGTGCCTCTTTACATAGAAAAAAAAAAATACAGGTGATTTTGACACACAAAATAATAAATACAGCGATTATTTTCTCCGTTAATTGAGGAAAAAGAAATTTTTTTGACAGATTTTTAGTTCGAATTAACCGAATTGATAAAAATTTAGTTCGAATGAATGTGATATTTTTAACATTAACTCCAATACAAGTTTTTTGGGGCCTTTGGATTAGTTCGAATTCACTGAGTTCGAATTAACGAGCGTCGACTGTACTTCTAAATTTTAACAGAGAAAGTGCAAAAAACTTTCAAAGAGTAAGAAACAAGAAAACATTCCTGTCTGCATTCAATTACGTTCGCTGAAATTGAACAAATAGAAGGGAAAAAAATTTCCTACCACAATTTGGAAATATTTGGGATAATGATATGTACGCCCATTAAATCTAAATAGGGTGTGTCCTAGATGACTCTACAGACCAGTGCATTTTGATGTATCTGATATACATAACAAAATGTGTTTTGAATTTTTTTTCAGTTTAAATTATATACATTTTTCCTTAACTTGTAACGTCAATACTTTTCCTTTGATCCTGAGAATGGAAATATAGCCATAAAAAATTATGCATACCGAGGATATAAAAACTCTCCGGTGCCACGTTAACGTACCATGTCAATGTAATGTAGAAAATACGCAAAAACCTTAGTAAATGGTATGTGCCTGTTTCAACAGTTGGTTGGTTCGTTCGTTAAGAGCGCTAGGGTCATCTTTCGCTAAATGTCTTTAGAGTTAAAAAATATGAAATCACTCATGCGAGCTCGCCAAGATTCCTTTTACTAGGGTAAAAAAAAATTTCAAACTTTCCGTAGAAAAACTAGTCTTATGAACTCTTATGTTGGTCCTCTTTATCTCTCCTTCATCTGTTTTTCTTTGATCGGGTGAATTCAAATGCGAGTACTGACAGGAGTCAAAGCATATGAAGGCACCGCCCCCCCCCCTTTTCCGTATACTTCCTTGGTTATATGTTAAAATACAAAAACCACGCACAATGTATAAATATCGTATCGTTTAAAATTATTCCACAAGCTAGAATTTACATTTCGATTATATAGTGGTGAACTTATAATTTATATAAATTTAAACAAGTAACAAGAATAATATCACCACATATCATTACGATGATATACTACATATATCTTTGTCAAATGTACATCAACGTTCCACACCATTAACCATCACTTAATTTGTTTCTGTTGAAATATTGTTGATTATTCATGTTTTCGTTTAAAAATGGATCGTTATTATACTTTTTCTACGTATGGGGAAGTTCGACGGGTTTGAGAGGCGGAGCTTATTCGGGATGTTGCCCCACCTTTCCAAAAATTGCTGCATGAATGTGTTTGGAAAAAAATATCTCAAGATATGTATGCACTGTGCAAAATATTAGAGAAAGACCCCTATTATTAGAGATTACCCCTTTACTTTTTCAAAAATGCTGTGTCTGCCTTCTGCTAATGTGGAACCCCACTCTTTAAATCATCTGTGCGTCGGTCTGAACTTGATGGGATTCACTTCCATAAAGATCTCTTGAGTAGTGTGATAAAAAATACTGAGATTCCGGCTCTCATCACACTATTAGCTCTAGACAGAGACTATCTATAGAATCCCTCAATCTTCTTTGAAGATATATACCGATGGTCGTAGGGGTGATGGGAGAATTTCTGATAGTGTAGTGCATATACCAACTCCTACCGGTGCTGTGGAATTTAAGATTAAAAATCCGGATTTCTGTTCGGTTTTTAGATCAGAGCTTATTACCATCAAGAGGGGCTTGCAATATGCATATCAAGTTGAGGATCAATTTCACGATGTCTGGATTTTAACTAATAGTCGTGCTTCAGTTCAGCCCCTCTCTAATTGGACTATTAGGGACCAGACTAGCCTGGACATCCTAGATCTTGTTGACCGGTTTTCTTCTGGACACACTATCCATTTTCAGTGGATTCCTTCCCAAGTTGGGATTGACGATAATGAAAGGACCTACTTTTTAGCCAGGACTGCTGCTGAGGAGTGCATAACCCCTTGTGGGGCTCTTACTTTTAGCGAGATTTACTCCCTTATGAAGACAGAACTAAACCATCTTGGAGAACTTCTCCCTACGACCCATGGACCTTACTTTGGAAGAAGTCCGGGTGGGTCTTTCCAGCTCAAGCCTAGAAAATATCAAACAGCCTTCTTGCGCTTCACGAGTGTCCATATTAGAGCACTCACTTTTCGGCAGGGTCAGACGATCTTCCCGGGGTGTCATTGGTGCTTTGCCGACTTGGCCTCCCCTGACCAGTTTGGATTTTACAAAGGACGAGGTCCTTCGGAACCCTGTACTGTTTTTAGATTCTTTAGAAATTTTTGGTTTCATGGAGATTGTCTAGCCTTGCTAGACAATCTGGGATTAGTAACATCAACAACAAGTGTTTAACTAACACATTGAATTTTAATATGAATATTACTGAAACATTTTTAAATACATTACTCTTTCACTTAACATGTATTGAACAAATTATCACGAGAGCATTAAAATATTTTTAATGTAATATAATAAGATGTTCCTATCCATTTTTATTGCAGGGAGAGAGAATTTATTACTCTTGAAAAATATATCTAATTTTAAGAAATAAACTTTCAAAAGAGTTGTGTAAGAGAAAGAAAAAATCAGGGTTAAAAAAATGTCCCTAATAATTTTAAAATTATTGACTAAAGGAGAAGAGTATGTATATCGTATTTTCTTTTTTTAAATAAAGACATAAATGGAAATCTTTGGATGTTGTAAAAGGAGTAAAATAATGAGAAAAAACAACTCCTGTCGCTTGAGAAATTACTGCATATATGAAAGATCATTCCTCTAATGAACATGAACAGCTTAATCTACCGTAGAGACGTGGATTATAAAAAAAAATAAACTATAAATTCGAAAAAGGCATTTGTAGTCTGAAGCAAAAATTAATAGCTCTAACTCGAAAATTTTTTCTTTAAAAGTTTTGTCGGCTATCGTTTCATCCTGAATTTCCCTAGCTCACATACACTATCGCTGGAATATCTTTTTCCGTAAATTACCGAAGAATGAGTTACACCGATGAATAGCCAAAATTTTTGTTTATTATAACATTTTTATAAATCCCTACATAGCACATTCATTAGTTCTCGAATTCAACGGTGCAGCAGGATGTATAGGAAAGTTTGAAGCAACTGCGTTTTCTCATACTTTCCTAAAGATGATTCCTGGGCTACGCCCTCTGAACCAGAGTACTCAGTCATTGAAAATTCGTAACTGTTATGGCTGAAAAAGGAAAATTGATAGGAAAGGCGATAGATAAATAAAATTAATATTCGAGAATTCATTAACTAAATTTGTAAATCCCAAATTCACAATACAAGGCTTCGGTATTCAAGGGTTAAATTTTCAAGGAAGTGTATTCATAGTTACCCATTACTAATATTTTAAAATTAATGTTTTATACTATGCAAGAGATTTCTTTAAAAAATGTACTTTCTTCGGCATGGGACGATACAGAGAATATTAGCATGACCCCTGCACAAGGATGACATACATAATAGTTTTTTTCTTTTTTTTACTAATCCTGGATTGTGTAGCAAGGGTAGACAATCTCCATGAGACCAAAAATTTCTAAACTGTCTAAAAACAGTAGAGGGTCCCGAAGGACCTCGTCCTTTGTAAAACCCAAAGAAGCCAAAAGATGGGCAGGGGTGGCCATGTCCGCAGAGAACCAATGACACTCCGGGAAGATCGTCTGACCCTGCCGAAAAGGGAGTGCTCTAATATAGCCATTCGTGAAGCATGAGAAGTCTGTTTGAGATTTTCTAGGCTTGAGCTGGAAAGACCAACCCGGGCATCTTTCAAAATAAGGTCCATGGATCGTAGGGAGAAGTTCTCCAAGATAGTTTAGTTCTGTCTTCTTAAGGAAGTAAATCTCGCTAAACGTAAGAGCCCCACAAGGGCTTACGCACTACTCAGCAGCAATCCTGGCTAAAAAGTTGGTCCTTTTATTACCGTCAATCCCAACATGGGAAGGGATCCACTGAAAATGGATAGTGTGTCCAAAAGAAAGCCGGTCAACAAGATCTAGGATGTCCAGGCTAGTCTGGTCCCTAATAATAGTCCAATTAGAGAGGGGATGAATTGAAGCACGATTATCAGTTAAAATCCAGACATCGTGAAATTGATCCTCTTCTTAATACGCAAATTGCAAGCCCCTCTTGATAGTAATAAGCTCTAATCTAAGAACCGAACAGAAATGCGGATTTTTAATCTTAAATTCCAAAGTACCAGTAGGAGTTGGTATGTGCTTCCCCCATCACCCCTGCTTCCATCGGTATATATCTTGAAAGAAGATTGAGGGATTCTATGGATAGTCTCAAGAGCTAATAGTCTGATGAGAGCCGGAATCTCAGAGGTTTATATCACACTCGTCAAGATGTCTTCATGGAAATGAATCCGATCAAGTTCAAACTGACGCCCAGATGGTTCAAAGAGTGGGGCTCCACATTATGAGAAAGAAAACCCATCATTTTTGCAAAGGAAACGGGGCTAAGCGTCCTCAAACGTTGGTTGTCAGTCCAAGCACGAAGGTATGCAGAAGTTCTATGCTGATCATTGCATCTGTAAAGCTTGTTACAGTATTTTGAGAAGCAACAAGTTCTTCTCCAGAAAGAGGATGTAGATTACTTTCATAGAGCCCAACGTCATTTGGACAACTGTGTCGAAGTCCTGTAATGATTCTAGCAGCGCTGAACTGAACCCTTTAGAGTTTATTCAGATTGGTATTGGAAGCACAAGAATAACTGGGAAAACCATACTCCAGTACTGGCCTAACAAGAGAAATGTAGGTAGTTCGAAGGGTGCTAGTGTAAGGACTTTGCCTTAAATAAAAGACTGCCAGCCTTTTTGTATTTAATGCTTTAATTGCATTTCTCGCGAAATACAGGCTATTTACAATATATATAGAAATATTTAAATTCATGAGTTCACGGCATCGACGAGGAAGGTCAGACTTGAATTGTCGCTGAGCTCATTCAAGTCTATCTAGGCCCGACACTATCTCCTTGTCTCCGGCTCCATCGTAACTCTGAATAACTTAATCTCTGAATCACTGACTGACTGTAACTCGCGTTTGGCGACTTTATTACCTTCGCTGAACGTTCTCGAATGGTCTAGAAAACGCCGCCTTTCTTTATTCTGTTATTGTTCCCAGACGACTAGGCGCCTCCGGTCGGCAACTTCCCTTTTCTAGCTGAGGAACTGTTCAGCGAGCTGTCGATAGCACTTCCGGTCTTTATGTCGTCAGGCGACTGTCTGTCTGCAGCCGTCCAAATCAATTAAGTGCACAAACCGTCCGTTGATTGGAATTTCACGGATTTCCCCGCGGAAAAAAATTCGCTATTGTATGGGAGTCGTTACACTAGCTTCTGCTCCCCAGTCACGACCGGAGATGAACTTAAGTATATTGAGTCTTTTTCTACTCTTGACCACCTTGACCTGGTCTTCAATTTGTTTATTGCATGTGATTTCCTGGTCCAAGATGTAACCTAGGTATTCAGCATTTTTAACATAGTTCAATTGAGTTTCGCGCATGAAGATCAAAGGCTGGTAGTTGTAGAGGTGTTTGTTAGTAGTAAAGAAAGTCACCGAGGATTTTCAAGCATTAAAAGTCAGTTTATAATGCTCTGCGAAATAATGAGTGCATAATCGTGACGCGTTCAAACGAAAATCATTACGCGAAAGTGTTTGATAAATTTCTTTTAAATAGCACATTTTTAATTGGTAGATGCGAAGTCATTTATATGCATTTATTCAATACACAGAAAAGAACTATGCAAAAGAGGTTAATGAGCTTTGAATTCTCGCTCAGTAAGATTCCTTTGAATTTGTCAAGTATCATAAGCATAATGAAATCGAAGAGGAGTTCACCAGACGAAATTTTATTTTATTTTTTATCTGCAGAGGTGTATCGTTCGAGAAATTTTTTTAAATTATTTAGTGTGATCGGAATTTAATCTAAAAATTAATTGTATATATAGCTGTACTGAAGCAAGATTTACTTCACAACTGTCTAAAACTATGAAGCGTATAAAACTTCTGGAAGTGGCATGCATGATGCCTGAATAAAATGAGAGTGGACTGTATGGGAAAACAATAACAAAGTTTATTGAAAAGAGAGATTGTGCTATGACGCACTGCAAATGCCTTGGGGGCTGGTAAACAATTATATAAATGCGCTATGACGCGTTGCAAGTGCCTTGACGGCTGAACAACAACAATATGATTGCGCTAAGACGCTCTTCAAGTGCCCTGGCGGCTTATCGACAACTAACTAGTACATGGAGTAGGGCGACAGAGGGTGTCCATATTGCGGGGGTGCTCAGGACGCGCCATGAAGAAAGACAGGTGACGCGAACATCCGGCCCCACGTTTAAATAACATTTCAAAAACATGATATAATTATAATTTGAAAAAAATTGATATAGAACAATTCTTACACTTAAATACACAAAAAATGAGCTATAGAAATTTACAACCATAACTTTCCACTTGACTGATATTGAAAATGTATAATGATATACACTATAAAATTATAACAAAAATATGTTGGAAATAAACTATTTTAAATTTTGTTATCTTCGAATGGTAAGATTGCGATTTTTGATACTGGTCTTTTGAATGTTCCTGTTTTAGTTTTAACTACGACAACTCTTACCCTTCCATCATTACCCAAGATCACATCTTGAATTCGTCTAACAACCATTTCAGAGGGGTAAGATTATCTTCCAATCTTGTATTATCCCTTATATTAATTATCCTTAGTAAAATACCATTTGCGTCTTTGCTGCAATTGATTTAGATAATCTAAAGACCAATGACTTAAAAGTCTTTGGACAAATTTTGTAACACGTTGCCAACACGAGAGTCTGGTTTCATTCAGATCTAAATATTGGGGCTCATCAATGGATGTTACTGGGCGCCCAATGAGGAAATGCCCAGGGATGAGGGGCTCTAAGTCTGAAGAATCAGACGACAGAGGTGAGATGGGTCGAGAGTTAAGGATACCTTCAATTTGGTTAACAGCAGTTAAAAATTCCTCATACAAAAGTTTTGAATCAGCAACGACTCTTTTGAAGGGGAATTTAAGGGACTTGACGCCAGCCTCCAAGAGGCCAACAAAATGAGGTGCTCTTGGAGGGATGAAGTTTTTGTCAATGCGTTCTGAAGCAAGATAATCTGAAATTAGTTCATTAGGATTAGCAACAAGTTCATGAAGTCGCTTTAATTCTGCCTTTGCTCCTACAAAGTTTGTACCATTATCGGTAAATATCTTAGAGCTTTTTCCCCATCTGGCGAAGAAGCGTTTCAAAGTAGCTAGAAACGATTCAGAAGTTAAGTCAGATACAATTTCTAGGTGTACAGCTCTCGTAACAAAGCGTACAAAAATACATACATAAATTCTGCTTAAAAGACCTTTCCTTTGATGCTTGTATTTGATTGAAAACGGACCACAAAAATCTATACCAGTAACATTGAAAGGATGCGTTTGGGTTACGCGTTGCTGGGGTAAACTTCCCATAATTTGTTGAGAAGTAATGGGTTTCACTTTGAAACAAACGACACATTCGTGCACAATTTGTCTGCCCAGATTTCTGCAATTTAACGGCCAAAACATGTTTTTTATGGTGTAAAGTAGTGATTGCGGGCCTAAGTGAAGATGTTTTCTGTGAAAATGGCTAATTATTAATTTTGTTAATTTCTGCTGAGCAAGCAAAACAATAGGGAATTTTTCATCTTAAGTTAAATCTGCATGATGAAGACGTCCACCTACAAGAAGAATTTGATTTTCATCAAGAAATGGATTGAGACTTTTGAGTTTACTATTTAGAGGAATAGGTTTCCCTTTCTTTAAGTTTCAAACTTCATCATGGAATTCTATCTCTTGGACAGACTTTAATCTGAAACTGCTGGGCAACATATTTCTCAGCAGCAGAGAGGGGACCAGAACGGTTCTCTCCAGGGTGTTGGGCATTGAAGCAAAATCTGAAAACAAAACTTAAAATACGCAGAATAGTATTTAAGTTTACAATAGAGTGCGCAAAGTTGTTATCAGATGTAAGCAATAGAGTCTGGTTTGAAGTTGACTTTAGTTCTGAAATATATTCATCTGATGAGGAGACTTTAGCAGAGTCACCGTTCTGTTCACAAGGGGGAAAAGTTCTCATCATGTAGAAAAGTGGGTCCAATCCACCATATGTCATTGCAATAAGAGTTAGGGTTGGTGCCTCTCGAAATCGAATCAGCTGGGTTGTCCGTAGAGCGAACGTGACACCACTGATATTCTTCGGTAGCTTGTTGGATCTGCGATACGCAATTGCGGATGAAGATCTTCAGGAGATGAGGAGATGTTCTAATCCAGGCTAAATCAATTGTCGAATCTGACCACAGAACTTCTCTTAGAAATGTCATCTTTATGCAGAGAATCAATTTGCGAACTAATTTCGACAGAAGCAATGCTGCACACAATTCGAGTCTGAGAATGCTGATTGATTTCAGTGGAGCTACTCCTGATTTACTGCATAAAATCTTGACATTCACTTGATTTGAATGTGAAACTTATCTTACATACACAACAGCTCCATAAGCCATGTTTTAAGCATCAGCAAAGCCATGTAACTCCACTACCTTTGCATCATCGCAAGAAAGATATCTATCAACTCTTATGATTTTAACTGTGTTCAACTCAGATAACAAATATTTCCATTTTGAAGCTTCCCTTTCAGGTAAGGGGTCATCCCAATTCAGTTTCAACAGCCAAAGTTGCTGCATGAGCATTTTTGCCTTAGTAACAAAAGGGCCTAAGAATCCTAGAGGATCGAACAATTTGGCTGTATAAAATAGAATAGTGCGTTTAGTGCAAGTGGTGTACGGGCTATTTGTAGAACAGATAATGTAAACATGTCAAATTTGGGATCTAAGGAAAGTCCTAAAGTCTTCACCTTTACTTCTGAAGAGTCATGAAATGCATATTCCTTGGTTTCGTGTGCTACAGGGTTGATCACCAATTAACATTGGAGACTGCTCATTAGAAGCCCACTTATGAAGCTTCAGACCACCTGAGAGTAACAATTCAATTAACTCTCTTTGTAAAGCTGAGGCAGACGCTATATCACTTGCGCCAGAGAGGAAGTCATCAACATAAATATCGGTGTGTACAACTGGGGCAGCAATGGGAAATCTTTCAGTTTAACCAACACTAATTGCTTGAGTGTTCTAGTTGCGAGATACGGAAGACTTCTTGTTCCATAGGTAACAGTACATAATTTATAAATTTTTAAGAGCCCATTAGGACAGTCCTTCCAAACGATGCGTTGGAGGTCTCTCTGGGATGGGTCGATAAAAATCCTCCTGTACATTTTCTCTATATCAGCAACAAATGCGATGCGGTGTTTCCGAAACCTCAATAGTATATAGAAGAGATCGTCTTGAATTACACCACCGTTCATTTGGAGTGAATTTAGAGAAGTGCCATTCGAAGAAGGGGCCGAGGCGCTGTAAACAACTTTTAATTTGGTGGTAGTTTTCTCTGGACGGAAAACACTGTGATGAGGAATGTAGTATGTTATTAGATGTTCATAAGTTTCTTCGACAATTTCCATGTGCCCTAAAGCAACATATTCCTGCATAAATTGCACATATAAATCCCTCAGTTGACGTTGTCTTCATAACCTATTCCAAAGTGCATTCAGTTTCTTGATAGTTGCTTCTTTGGATTCACCCAATATCCCAGGATTATCTTTCAGTGGCGTTTGGACTATGTACTTTCCTGTTTCACGCCTCTTATGCGTCTTTTGAAAGTGGTCTTCGCAGAACAATTCTTCATTTGATTTAATATATTTTCCTTCACCGATTCCAGTTCCCAAAATTTGGTCATTAATTGATCAAGGTTTTCTTGTTCTGTTAACAACAAACAGTGTGGTGTGGGTCGATAACACGGTATGTTCCCTGATACTATAAACCCAAATGCGGAGTTTTGCAGTAGCATGGAGTCACTAATTTGAATTTGATATCCCTTTAAAATTCTAAAGAACAGTTCAGCACCAATTAACATTTGTATTTTAGAAGGTTTGTAAAAGTTGGAGTCTGCGAGTTCAATGCTATCTGGAAAACGATGTTTAGATATACCTAAAACTGTGGATGGAATCAAAGATGTGATTTTCGCAATCCAGAATTGCCTTGATTTTATTTCTTTCACAGAACTTATTTTGAACAAACACCTCAGCCGTTGCGAGCAAAATCGTAGAACGTTGGATTGATTCGTGCGTTGAGTGGAGCGACGTAGCTTCTTCCCTCACGGACCTCGGGACGTTCCTTTGTCCTGGCGAGGGAAACGGGGGCAAGAATTCAACTGGAGTTGCGAGGGACTGAGGAGGTTTTGAAATTTCATCTCCACGGCGGCACAGCAGAGAACTATGATGCTTCGAGCAGAATCGGCACATATACTTCGATCTGCAAGGTGCGACTGAATGGTTTCTAGAACAGTTAATGCACATCGAATAATTTTTTTTATTAATGTCAAATCTTTGTAAAGCATTTAATTTCAAAAAAGACTCACACTTGTAAATTGGATGATTTGCCTTGCATAATATACATAAACTGTTGGAACCATTAGATCCGATGAAAAAGTTTCTAGATTGAATATTCCGATCTTGATAAACCTTAGGCTTCACAGACGGGTTTTTCTCAATGTTTTCTAACATGTGAGACCGCTTTTCTAATAACAAAAGTGAATCATCAAGCTTAAGCACCTCGTTTGAACTTATACTTAATTCATATTTTTTGCGAGTCTCCATATCAAGTTTCCCCAAAACAATATTTAAGATTAACCCTTTCAAGGGCAACAAACTCCACTGTTTACACGGTGCAGATTTTTTTCAGATTTTTTTTAACATAAAGAATTAAAAAACAAAAATTCCAATAAAAGGTTGCAAAGTATTTTTACTTCTTTAAACAAATAACAGATGGCAGTACTAACCATTTTTCTGCTCATTTAACTAGAATAGATTGAATGCAAGTGAAAAAATACTAGATTTAGACGTTTGCAATGTGCAAACGGCGGCCCTCAACGGGATAAAGCATCGGAGAGATTATTTCTGTCAAATTCCAATAATTTTAATGCGCCAACGTTTTTCTTTACATTTCACAGGTCTGCAAAAAATTTTTAAAAAGTTGTTTGTAGTTTGACAACTGATTTCTATGTATTTTTCAATGCTGATTTCAAAAATAAAATCCATTTTTTTCCCTCACGTCAGGTTATCTCACAAAAAGGGTGTGTATTTTGGATGAAAAACTCAATTTAACGCAATTTTGTACATTTTTTCTAAAGGTTCTAAATTTTAATAAACAAATAAAAGATGCCATGGTTTACATTTACACAACAGAATATTGAAAAAGTGCGTAACTATAATACTAGAGTCCTGCTAGAGTACTACATACCCAATTTAATGTGTAGAGTCAAAAGTCCTTGTAGTAAGCGCTTTTGCTTCACATCAAAACTTCTTTTAGTGCTCTTCCTGCTGTGGACAGCTTGAGCATCTTCCCTTTTTAATATCCAGCATCTAGCTTCTTTTGGCCTTTTTAATCCGCTGTCATGTTAACGTTCCATCTTCCTTGGCACCTTTTCCCCATTTTCTTGATGTCTTGATGGAACCTTTCGCCCTGCTCGTCACTGACATCACCAAGAGTAGCAGGGAAGAAGCCAAGGTGTGATTGGAGAAAATGAACTTTTATGATTATATTACAACCCAGTTTCATGAAGTTGTCTAACATGTCAGCGATGAAAAACTTGTAGTTTGGGTCTTTTTCGTTTCCCAGAAAACTGGTTACAACTAGTTTAACAGATACTCATGCTGCTTTGTCTTTTGTTTCCATTTTTTTTCTCAAAGTTGGCATCCCTCATTAATTTTGTGATGCCAGGTCCGATAAACACTCCTTCTTTTATCTTTACCTCGGATAACCCAGTAAACTGCTCACAAAGGTATCTAAAGCATTCTCCTTATTTTTGGCAATGCCTTGAGAAATTGTTTCATCAAACCCAATATAATGTGTAATGGTGGAAGTAATACCTTTTGGAAATCTTCAAGACTCAGAGGAGATAGTAAGGGATGGGGGGAAGGTCGACAGACAACCTCTTATAAGAAAGTGATGCAGTTTTAACCATCTTACACTAGTTTTAGTACGACTGTCCAGTATATATAAGAATAACTATTTCATTGCAAACGCCTTAAAACTTTTTCACATTACTTTTTAAAGTGTTTGTATGCAAAATATTACAGTTTCTTTGGAAATATTTGAAATTTTGTTTAAACTCATAGTGCTATCTTACTTTAAAAAATACACAAATTCGACAAAATTAGACATGCTAATTGTAACAAAAATGTACGTGATGGAGTTTTTTCAATAATTTTCCCATAATCAGCACCAAAAATACTATAAAAATCGCTGATTATATTTTAGACAATTTTATTGTCGCAGGCCTGTGTTATGTATCTGCCTTCGCAAAGGTTTAGCAGAATCGTGCGTAATGTTTTATGCTTCCAAAATTGCATTGATGTGAATTTCTACGATAACTTTGACGCTCTCAAAACTTTCTTCTAAAAATACAAATAACGATGAAAATGTATCATCTGTCGTTTGTAAGTTCTTTGCTTAACTTGTTAAAGCAGCATTTAAATTATGCAATTTCTGAACTGGTAAAAGCTGTTCATTTAACGCAATATTATTGCTAAATTATGTTTTGAATGAACTCCATTGTTCATAATTTCCGGAGAATTTCGTAAGTGGAATCGCCGGAAGTTTTATGTTTGTTATTCTACTTTGAACAGTAGAGTTCGAATGAGGAATTGCTGTAACATTGCCTAATTTTTTAATCTGCGATTGTAACTTGAACTTAATTCTAACTCTGCTTTCGTTGTAATCCTCACTTGCATTAATTTCGGATTCGTAATCATTCGGAACCGATATTAAATCTTCTATACTCGCAATGAGTGATTTTAAAGATTCCTCCTTATTATTTAATTGGTCTAATATTTCTTTAAATTCATCAACTTCTTTATTTTCAGAAACAATTAAATTTTCAATTTTAGTAATTATTTTGGTTACACTTCTTCTTATAGAACCTCCTTTTTTCTTAAGTTCATCTATTTTTTATGCAATGAATACACTAAACACAGAACTCAAAGAATGTCTTACCTCGTTCTTGGGCGTGGCTGGCGCTGTAGGAAGATTTCGCACGAACTGCGATGCAAAGTTAATCCAAACTTGTTGCGAAATTTCAACACAAACGTAATAGTAGAGCTAGTATTCCAAACTCATAAATTTACACTGAATAGGCTCCGTGCGATCGGACCAGGGTGGAAGTGGCATGCATGATGCCTGAAAAAAATGAGAGGGGATTGTACGGGAAAACAATAACAAAGAATATTGAAACGAGAGATTGTGCTAAGACGCGCTGCAAGTACCATGGCGGCTTATCGACAACTAACTAGTACATGGAGTAGGGCGACAGAGGGCGCCCATATTGCGGGGGTTCTCGGGATGCGCCATGAAGAAAGACAGGTGGCGCCAACCACAATTTTTCAGTCACCCATTTGAGATAGGAAATCAAACGGGGAAAAAGTCTGAGAGAGCAAATAAAAATTTTAAAAATGTTAATCACTTACTTGTATACATATTTCTTAATCAACTGCTTAAAGCTGCAAATGTTGAAACCGGAATAATATTATATTAAAACAATAACTTTAAAAGAGAGATAAAATGTAGAGCACGAAAAAACTGAATATTTGACTCGGGATCAAAAAAGTTCATACATACTGATGCTGATAGGTATCAAACTCATATAAAGCGCAGAAAAACAATATCTAAACTTAACCACTATAACAACTCCAAATATTGAGTTTCTCATTTAGGGTCATTTCGATTTCGCTCGCAATAAAAAATAATGAAATGAAATCTGATTTATTTGTAATTCCATTCAATTTAATCTATAATTTCTTATTCTGCTGCTCGGACGCTTTTAGCATCCAAACTTACACGAATAATCTGTTTCCATCAATCTAATTCAGGCATCTAACCTGATAATAAGACGTCAAGTACCAAGGCCCAAGGTTGGAAATTAATATCAATAGCATATTCCTCCTAATTTTTACTGGTGACTAACAAAGGACAGTCTTCCAGCTGATTTAGGAAAGAACCGTCGTCTCACAAATTGTGGAAAAAATGGAGAGCGTATAAAGATGACGAAATACATTGGCACAAATGTAATCATTTAATAAATATCATTAACTATTTCAATTCCACTTTAAATTTCTGTTCTTTCGTCTCGTTGTGAAGAAAATCAATTCATTTCATTTAGGATGTTTCAGTACCTGCAGGTGCCCCAGACTTTCTTCGATCATTGTGTATTTAAAGAAATCTTAGTTTATTTTCCAATTCGTGAATGAGTTCACAGACGGAGCGTTTTTGCTTAAAACCCACATTTTCGGAAAAAAGAAATGTAATATGGATGCAATGAAGAAATGTCAAAAAGTAAGACATATGTATCTTAAGTGGCATATTAGAGCTCAAGAGCTCAATTTATGTACAAAGTTTGATAATTATAAATTTTACTATATCAAATTAATAAATAACATCCTAATCGCTATGAAAATTGTACTTTTGCAGTAAATTGCTAAGCAATCAAGAAATATTTAAATTATAGTTAGTTTCAATGGGAAGAAATTTACTTTTTATTACTTCTTCTTTAGGGGAGAAGAAAAGATAAGGGAAATATATTACATCCGTTATGTTTTAAAATTACTTCTAAATTTTTACAGAGAAACTGCAAAAAACCTTCGAAGAGTAAGAAACAAGAAATCATTCCTCTAAGTCTGCATTTAACTATGTTGACTGAAATTGCCCTATTAGAAGAAAAAAAATTTAATTATGCCACGCATTCTGTAATAGTTTATGATAATGATATGTACGATCATTAGGTTTAAAGAGGGCGTGACCCAGATGACGCTACGAACCAATGGATTTTTATGTATCTACTGTACATGAGGAAATGTTTGATTTTTTAAATTTTTAATTAAAATTTTTTTTTGCAATTTAAATTATACTATACATTTCTTTTTTCCTAAATTTCAATGTGAATACTTTTACTTCGATCCTGTGAACGGCAATATATTCACGAAAAATTATTTATATCGAGGATATGAAGCTCTCCGATGCGTCGTTAACTTACCATGTCAATCTAATATACTAAATACCTAAACTCTCTAGTAAATAATATGAGCCTTTTACAAGAGTTGGTTGGTTGGTTAAGGACGTTACGGTCATTTTTTGCTTCACGTGTGCTAAAAATAAGAATTCACTCATGCCGAGCTCGCTAAGATTCCTTTTACTACGGTAAAAACTGTTTTAAAACTTTTCAGTCGAAAACTTGTCTTATGAACTCTTATGTTCGTCCTCTTTATCTCTCCTTAATCTGTTTTCCTTTCATCGTGTGAATTAACATGCGAGCACTTACAGGTGTCGCAGCATATAACGGTGCCGCCCTCCTCCATATACTTCTTTGGATTACATGATAAAATAGAAAAAACATGTCCATAAATTTCGCAATTCATAAATATCGTGTAAAATTATTCCAAAGACTAGAATTTACGTTTCGAATGTATTGTGGTGGACTTCTAATTTATATAAATTTAAACAAGTTCTATGAATAATATCACCACATATCATTAAGATGATATATATCTTTGCAAAGTGTCAAATGTTCAGAATAATTTTCCGTCACTTAATTTGTTTCTGTTGAACAGTTTGTTATTAATTATTCATGTTTTCTTTTAAAAGTGGATCGTTGTTATACTTTTGCTACGTATCGGATAGTTAAACAGGTTTGAAAGACGGAGCTTACGCAGGATGTATCCCATCTTTCCGAAAATTGCTGACTGAATGTGTTGGAAAAATCATATCAAGATATGTATGCGCTGTGCTAAATATTATCACAAGTGTTTAACTAACACATTAAATTTTAATATGACTAATACATTTTATTTTAATTACTCTGTCACTTAACATGTATTAAGGGGGCAGTTCATCTCAGTGGCTTTGAAATGCAAAAAATTAGTGTATCTTCCGAATTTTTTCATGAATTAACTATTGAAGCTATTAACTCAAAATTTTGAAGTTTACTAATGTAAATATTTTTTTGTTACATAAAATATTACATCAAGTTAAATAGTTTCAAAATTATTTTTAAAATTTAAAATATAAAATCATGTTTTCTTTATTATGGATTTTTGTTGTATCATTGCGCGCAGGATATCTTCAGTATATTTAATTTATTTTAAGAAAATAATATCTTAAATTAAGGGAAATAGTCTAAATTTTAATTTAATGAAAAATATTTTTTCTAACTGTATATTTAAAATTAATAGTTTACCAATTTTAATTAGGAAATTTTTTTTTAAATTTCAAAATAATTTTATGTGTAAAATCCTTAATTTTCATTATACCAACATAACTTTTCGTCATTTTACAGAAATCCATGTCTTTTATGATGTCTGAAAATTTCAAGGCGTTTCATGAAAGGGTTCTCAAGATATCATGCGCGCAATGTCAAAAAACCACATTTTGAGATATTTGCATTTAAAGTTGAAATTTTGTTTTTTTCTTTAAAATCTTTTATCTAAATGTACTCAATCGTATTTATATACTTAACTCATACCTGTTAGACCTGAAGACGATGAAAATGTAGTATAATTTAATAAAAAATTTTAAATATGTTCACAAAAATGACACATTGTTGGGAATATCAACATTTGAAACATATGAAACAGTTATTGTTTCACATGCTAAATATCACTAGTAGGACCAGTTTTCAAATATTCTGTATAAGTATTAAACATGAATAAACATTATTTCAAATTTTCAGATATTTTACATATTTTTGGACACATTTTATGGAAATAAACTGATGACAAACCTTGCACTTTTTTCTCAAGTATATCAATATTTTGTCCACATATTTTGCAGCATAATTGTTCAGAAATATTTCTGGAAAACATACTAATATCGATTTAGCGATAACCCGAGAAACCATTATCAATAGTAATATCTGCGAAAGAAGTGTTTTCAAAATTTTTGATGTAGTTGTAGGAGATGCAATGTTTTGCAGTCACATCAGAATTATTTACACGTGTTACTTACGTGTATAAACTTTCGTTTTCTTTTTTTCAGGGGGGGTGTGGCGTCATTGTCCGGAAGCACGCTTACGTTCACTCGATATAACTTATAAAATTTCAAATAAATTTAGAACTTTAAATATTATAAATAATTTGAAACAAACGAAGAAAGAAAATAGTATGGAATGCAGCGATAAAAAACACCAGCACAATTGCGAACGAAATGTAAACAATGTAGCACGAAACTGATTTAGTTCCACTCTTCCTACTGCTGGGAGAAAAAAACCAGGAAATAAGAAAATAAGTGGTAGCTAGTGATATGTATATCATGAATGTTGTGACCAGGTTGTGACTAATAAATGAAACGCTTTGCGAATAACTTTCAAAGGAGTTCAGTAAGAGAAAGAATTACTGTCCTTACCAAAGTAATAAAAATCCATTAATTAGCTTAATCCTGCATTATACAGTGGAACCTCGATCTATCGTTTCACAAGTGAGCTATTGCACTGAACGATAAATGCGGGAAAATTATACACGCGGGAACATAACAAACAAATAATTTCATAGGGACAGATGAAATAAACGACATATACGGGAAAACGATTATTCGGGATACGATTGATCGACGTTCCACTGTATTCCTATACCTTCCTTCGCAAAAACCTTACACTGTAAATATACTTACTAGCAACCTTTAACACAAAGCATTTAACGCTGCTCCAAATTAAGAAAATGTATACTCAAGCTAGGCCGGTTTACGAGCCACAGTCGTTTTCAGTTTTAATCCACTCTTCAGAAACCACACAAAATGAACTCTAGCTCTCTTCATCAGTTACTGTTATTCTGTTAAATGTGAAGATATAGATAAGAAAAATTACAGTAGTTCTTTTGACATTAATGGAGTTTAGCTTAATACAACTTCAACATAATTTTAACATAATAAAGTTGCACCTCGTACTGTTTTCATATTCCTTCACGAATTATATCTTTTTATATCAGGTGATTCCGTTCGTCTGATCAAATTCAAATGTCACCATCTGTCACATTTTACACACTGAAAATACAGCCTTGACATTTCAGAAAAAGATTATGCATTCATTTCTCTATGCAATCTCCAGTCCGCGGATGAAATATATCTTGTATAACTGAAGATCTACTAAAAAGTTAGAGACAGAAATATATTAAATAGTTTGCCTTACGTAAACAACCTTTTTTTTTTTTTTTTTTGCTTCGAGCTGATCCTATTTTCAACAAAACTGAAAGATTTCTCTTTTATAGAACCATAGAATTATCGTTCTTTACCACACACTCTGAATCTCAAAACTGTTGCATTTATACTTTTACTGAGTGCATTTATACTTTTACTGAGTACATTTTTATATATCTATTAAGTTCTTTGGAGGATTTTCTTTTTTAAGCGTGATAAAGCAGGGGAATAATAAAATTGAGGTATTAAATAATTACAGCATATTTGTCATATAAGATACATTACCAATCTGTTTGCAATGAAAGATTTGAGACTATACTCGTACTTATTTTATTTTTTATTTTTTTGATAACTCCCGAGAATTTTCTTTTCCGCGTTGTAAGACATGGAACAATGTGCACTCAAATGATCATGGTATTTTTGTCATTTTTGTCGTGGCATTTTTGTCACTTCTGCGGACTTCTGGGAAAGTTGACGACATCAAAACGTTTTCCTCCAAGTTCATTTCTTTTATTAAATGAGCGCGTGTCTCCATCTCCTGTTAGGTTCAATCACGCAAATATGAACATATCAGATTTTGATAGAATCATGCAACCCAAACAAAATCTTCTTAGGTGTACAGTCTTTCGCGCCAAAACCTAAACAAGTTATTGGAGATTCTGTTACAGCAAAGAGATCATCTCCCATAGCACGACAACGGACACACAAAAAATGTATCACGTTCACAAGTGCTTTGGGAGAGGGAAGGAGTGTAAAAAATAATCGATTGAAAGAGTACATACCACGATCGTCGCTGCAAATCTACCACCGTGTTCACTAATGGTGGGCGGGGCACACAAAATAGGGCGTGGCTACAATGTCCACCAAGTTCTCAAATTTACCTCTGGAGGTGCGGGGTCAAGTGTTCCGGTCTCGTCACTTGACTCGGTTCAAAATTACGGGGCCGGTCATTTAGCCAAGTCGGACTCCGACCCTTGTGGTGCTAATTAAAAATACAGGAGCCGCACCTTCAACGCCCATAGCCTTCGGGACTTGATCTGAAGATACAATGTCGGTCAAGGGGCATAAGCAACAACAACAACAACAACATAGCACGAAGACTCTTCTTAACAGCTTCTTAACAGCTTCTTGACTGCTTCTTAACAGCTACAAAAAAGCTAGAGTGGCAACTTGTTTCGAGCTAATGTTTCGAGCTTTATCAAGTTGAGGAGAGTTAGGCGGGGCTGTTTCTATGAATAATTAACAATTTCAAATCTGAATCTTATATAGTGACGATCCAACTTAGTGTTTTTCTGGCTGATGAAGAACTAAATATCAATTAGTTTGAAGCAAGGGGGCCATCTTTATTTTTTTTTATTGTGTCTATTAAGAAGGTGTGTGTCCCAGTTATGCGTTTTCCCAAGTAAACGACTGCTTAAGCAACAGCAGGTATTAAACGAGGCTTTGTGCCATCCATGTATAGCAAGATTTGATGCGAAATATGACACAGATACGTGAAAATCCCACACTTTGAAAATATGCGTAAACAGTTTTTTTCTCCAAATAATAGAAAAGAATACCAATTTGAAAATTTTTTATAGCATTTCAATCAGTTTAAAACGAAAATTTTTGGAAAATGGTCTACTATCGAAAAATAATGTGGGAATATTTCTGAAGGTAATTTCAAATTTATATCCTCAAAAATGCATAAGATATAGTTCTTTGCCCTTTTCCGGAAAAAAAAAAATTAGAGGGGATTACTAGTTTTGATCCTACAGACCTCATACAGGGTGACTTTTATTAAACTGACACTACTCAGAGTTATCTGTATCAACCGTAATTCCCCCAAAATGTATAGAGGGACTAAGGACGACATGGGAAAGAGTTTCCATGAAAAACAAGTTTCAAAACTCACCGATAGGGGAAGAAATGGCGCTGTTGTTGTCGGCGCACCCGAGGATTTGCACAAAACGCAAGTAGAACACCAAAATGCAAATTCACGACTACGTAGTCGACAGTAGCGCCAGTATTTCGGGCTATAAAGAAAAGGGGTGAATGCCGAAAAAATTGAAATAAGCAGACAAATGAAAAAAAAAAATCTCACTGCTACATAACTTTATGCAGCAAATTCCTCTTCTTCTCCCTTCCTCTCTTCACTTCTCCCTCTTTCAATGTGACCACCATCCTGCTGGACGACACATTGAATCCTGCACACTACGTTCTCAACGGCCGAGCGTAACATGTCACCAGGAATGTTCATCACAGTCCGGGATATGCAGTCCTTTAGGGCCGCCAAATTAGAGACTTCACCAAGATACACCTTGGACTTTAATTAACCCCACAGTAAGAAGTCACATGGGTTAGGTCCGGGGAGCGAGGTAGCCATGCAAGTGGAAAAAAGCGACTGTTACCCTTTCTTCTGTAAAGCGATAGCGGAACCATAAGGACCACAGGAACATGTGATTAACTGTGTTACCTACGCCATCGCCTTCTAACACAGATATTTCATGAGGTTGACAACGGAGAGCGAAAGTTCCACCGAAATGAGAAAAAGGAATGTTCGTTTTTTAGTATCGTCGGAAGCGTAAATTGCAACACAAAAGTGAAGCAGAGAGTTTTATGGTCAGAGCTTTGGAGGGTGAAATGAAGAGTCCTCAATGGACGTCACCAGGATCTTCGTGATGCTTCTCTGGTGGAGGCGGAGTCAATAGCTGTCTGAAAA
This sequence comes from Dolomedes plantarius, assembly GCA_907164885.2. NCBI lineage: Eukaryota > Metazoa > Arthropoda > Arachnida > Araneae > Dolomedidae > Dolomedes > Dolomedes plantarius. The sequence continues at coordinate 327,567 of CAJRAI020000252.1, read as the reverse complement.
CTGGTTTTCAGTTGGCAGGTAGAGAGAGGAGGAAGAAAAGAGTTTGGATAGACAGATAAGGGTCAGAATCCGTGAGTTCTAAAACTAGGAAATTGAGCAAATCCAAAAGGATTTACTCAAATAATAAGTGCTAGAAGGAAGTTTAAGGATTTCAAAATAGATTTTTATTTTATTTTATAAAAATTTAATAGTTTTTATAGCGGAACAGATGCCGCACCGATCTTTATAGCCCAAAATACTGTCGCTGCTGTCGACTACTTAATCAAGAATTTGCATTTTGATGTTTTACTGGCGTTTTACGCAGATTCGCGGGTGCGCGGACAACAATAGCGCCATATCTTCCCCTATCGGCGACATTTGGAACTTCTTTTTTTTTTTTTCATGGAAACTCTTTCCCATGTCGTCCTTAGTCCCTCTATCAACTTTGGTGGAATTCCAGCTGACAGATCGTGCTATAGGTGGTTCTGAGTAGTGTTACTTTAATAAAAATCACCGTTAATAAAAAACTAACATTTAAGAAAATTTTCGACAACAAGCATTATTTAGTCTTTTTCGTAACTACTTATTTGTTTAAAAAGGTTCTTATGAAGGTCTATTATATCTCCGGTAGATCGTGTTTTTGTGGGAGCGTGGAAAATACATAAATTTTGGAAATGGAAATTTTTATTCAAAGATGCTTTATCCGTTAGCGTCAATTAACAGAAACATGGCCATCTGTTTTTTCTATTCTCCAGCTTGGAAAGAACAAAAGTTCGAAAGTTAAAATACTCACTCGATATAAGCAGACGAGGAAACGTGTGTTAGAAACTGTTTAAGAATTTTTAAAACAATTTCTCCTTATTTACCCCGGCTATCAATTTGTTGCTGCCGCATGTATGTTGCTGCCTTTTTTCAAAATAACTTTTCATAATATTAACAATAAAACTATTTTCAAATGGGAACTTTTTAAGACAAATCCTGATTCTTGACATTCGTTCTCTGCAATTTTTAATTTAAAGCAAGTTTTTCTCCCTGTAGCTCTTTATTTTTTTGTAGGAGCAATTAATGTAAGTATGTAAAAATAATATCAAAATGAAAGTACCACTATCCTTTTCAAGTGCTAAAAAGGTCTTATTTTACGAAATCGTTTAAGGAAATTTTAATAGGCATCCTAAGGCCACTTTGATTATTCACCCTACTAATCGAAGTTATCTCAAATATTCAGGTTATTAACTTTCACAACTCAATTGACAGTGAACCGTTAATTAATCTTGCAGACTAGATCACGCAGACCACACTAACAGGAAAAGGCCTCTTACCATCCTGAGTCTTCGTCTTAAAATTCTTTGTTCTCGTCATTTAAATAAAATATTTTAAAAAAAAAATTTTTAAACTATACTTGGCTTTGCCAAGGTAAAAACTATTAACTTTTTTTTAAATTAAAATATATGTTACAATCCTTAAACTTCCTTCAAGCACTTATTATTTGCCTCTGAGTAAATCCTTTTGGATTTGCTCGATTTCCTTGTTTTAAAACTCACGGATTCTGAACCTTATATCTCTATCCAAACTCTTTTCTTCCTCCTATCTCTACCTGCCAACTGAAAACCAGCTTTCCGACAGCTATTGACTCCGCCTCCACCAGAGAAGTATCACGAAGATCCTGGAGACGTCCATTGAGAACTCTTCATTTCACCCTCCAAAGCTCTGACCAAAAAACTCTCTGCTTTACTTTTGTGTTGCAATTTACGCTTCCGAAGATATTTAAAAACGAACATTCCTTTTCTCATTTCAGTGGAACTTTCACTCTCCGTTGTCAATCTCATGAAAAAATCTGTGTTAGAAGGCGATGGCCTAGGTAACACAGTTAATCACGTGTTCCTATGGTCCTATGGTGTTAAGAAATAATTCCCTTCAGCAATGCAAGCTTAAAGTTACAGTAGTTTAATCATCAAAGAACTGTAAACTAAACAAATAATAACATAATACAGCTTCCGCTACTCGGAAAGGAAAAACTAAAGTGATTTCTTGCAGGAAAAAGTAACAAGGAGACGAAAGTCTGCCTTACTGAACCAGTGTTCACCTTTCTCATAGCAAAATGAGGCATGCGCAGAAATGGCTAACAAGTTGCTTCTTCTTCTTCAGCGAAAATTTAGGGGGGGGGGGGCGTATATATATATATATATATATATATATATATATATAGGATTGGCAAATATGCGATTCAGTGAGAATATTTCGATTCGCCCGAGAAACTACATGGATTTACACATATTTGCTGTCACAATTTGCAAAAACTAATTTCCAATTTAGCATACTTTGATTTAATCTATGCAGTGGCGCACCCAGGATTTTTTTCTCGGGGGGGGGGGGGGCGAGATGAATGGATAAAAATATTTATAATGCAAAATCAATATTCACAATGGAGTTTCTATTTCTTTGTGGGGGGGGAGCTCCAAAATCTGCTGACCCTACAAATAATAGCCACATAGTCACATGTCTACCTCGCTCGCGCGTTTAATGCTGAAAGGTGATATTAATCCCGAGCCGTTCTTCTGAAACGAATGGATGTACTTTTGTCGCTCTAATAAACTATTCGACCCGTCTGCTGCCAAATTTAATTTTATTCCTTTCAGGCTGAGTCTATCTTCAGCCATGTAAATATGAGCTAGTTTTCCCTTTCACGTTATAATTTAAGGACGTGATGTAATGGGTATATTACACCCCCCATATATATATATATATATATATATATATATATATATATATATATATATATATATATATGTATATATATATAACATATTTGAATCCATTTTTTTATAGTTTGTATTTCTTTTTCTTAGAGGTGATTTCAGTTTTCTTCAGGCTTTGCATTTCCGCCATTTAATCAAAGGAAAGATGTCGCAAAAGTCAAAATAAAGTAATATTTATAACAATTTAAAGAAGTTTTTCTCTTGAAAAACGCTCAAAAGAATAATAATCGTAATAATGACTAAACTTTACAATTCATTCACAATAAACTCTTCAAAGAAATACATATCCACAGAAATATTTCGAGCCGCTAAAAGCGGGGAACATTTGTTCTCATAAAAACAAATTCTCTTCACACCCCAGTATGCTCTCCGCAGATTCAATATTATAAATTTTTCATAAGGCGTCGATAGAAAAGCATCTGCGGAGGAATGCAATTTGCAGAAACTCCGAAACAGCCCCCGCACAAATCACCGCCATTACGACCCGCTTTACACAAAAAACTACCTCTAGACCTCCGAAATATTTCAATCTATCCTTTACAGTACCACTTACAGGCGGAGACTTTTACTCTCCATTCTTTCTCCACAAATAGGGTGAAGTACTGACACCGGAATGGGGATATTGTGCGGTCGCAGAAACCCGATAATGCGGAATAAGTGCGGCTAGAAACTGATGTCGAATTCCGGAGGGAGATATTAAATTTAAATTCGAGCCGGGACCCCGGGAGTTTTTCCGAGTCAACACAGCGAGATCCATGTTTGGTCGCGATTACTGTCAAATGTCATATATATATATATATATATATATATATATATATATATATATATATATATATATATATATATATATATATATATATATACATATACAGATATATATATGCATATATATATATATATATATATACATATATATATATATATATACATATATATATATATATATATACATATATATATATATATATATATATATATATATATATATATATATATATATATATATATATATATATATATATATATATATATATATATATATATACATATACAGATATATATATGCATATATATATATATATATATATACATATATATATATATATATATACATATATATATATATATACATATATATATATATATATATATATATATATATATATATATATATATATATATATATATATATATATATATATATATATATATATATATATATATATATATATATATATATATATATATATATATATATACACTGCTGGCCACCCAAATTGCAACACCAAGAAAGACAAGAGATATCACAACAAAATTTATTTTGTAGATAACATGTTGACCAAGTATCAAATGATAAAATTTCTAGACTTCTGTGAAGTGTGGTTCCTGCCAAAATCAGTAGCCAGAGTAGCCGCCATTGTTGGAGATCACCGCTGCCACACGCCTCGGCATTGATTCAAAGAGACTTTGGATGAGTTCTTGGGGTACAGCAGACCAAGCAGCTTCCACACGTTGCCAAAGTTGATCTGCTGTGGCAGCTGGGGATGGAATCTGGGTCAATCGTAGAGCAACCATGGACCACATGTGTTCTATCGGCGAAAGATCCGGAGAGCGAGGCGGCCAGGGAAGCAATTCAATCTGGCGATTGACGAACAACTATGGACAATGCGTGCCACGTGTGGTCGCGCATTATCCTGTTGAAATATGGCTGTGGGCAAGCCCTGAAGGTAAGGAAGGAAAACTGGCTCCAACACCTCGGAGATGTAGCGCTGGCTGTTTAAAGTACCGGCAATGCGTACTAGAGGTGTGCGACAGTGATATCCAATACCGCCCCATACCATAATACCCGGTGCAGGACCAGTGTGGCGGTGCATAACGCAGCTGTTCAGCATCCTCTCTTCACGGTGTCTCCAGACTCTAATGCGACCATCTTGGTGTTGCAGACAGAAGCGTGACTCGTCAGTAAAGACAATTTCATTCCATTCTGCCGTCCACATCCTTCTGTCATCGCACCATTGGCGGCGGAGACGTCTGTGGTTCTGCGTCAAGGGTAGACAAAGCAATGGACGTCTTGCGGACAGAACACTCTGCTGTAAACGGCGTCGAATGGTACGCTCAGACACTGGATGATGCGATACAGACTGCATGTGCTGTGCTATGGTTCGTGATGTGACTGAGCGATCCGTCACTGACATGCGCACAATTTGCCTGTCATCACGTGAAGTGGTGCGCTGAGGTGGATTCGATCGAACACGCCGGTCCGTCGTACCCTCCTGCATCCAACGATCATATATCCGCATTACAGTTGTTTGGTTTCGTCCAACATGACTACCGATTTCACTGAAAGATAATCCACAATCTCGGTAGGCCACTATCCTTCCTCTGTCGAACTCGGATACTTGATCAAAAGATGATCGCTGTTTTCGACGAGGCATAATTGATCGTATTTTTGAAAAAACCACAAGAAAAACACAATTGCCGAACTTGAAATCGTCGAAATCTCCAAGCCTTAAATAGCGCTTTGAAGTGGCACCACAGGCGCGCGTGATGTGCGTCTGCGCTGAAATTCTAATCATTTGCATATCTCAACTCCGCTAATGCATGTTGTAAATTTCATGTTAGTTGCATGTTTCCTTCAGGGTGTTGCATTTACAGTGGCCAGCAGTGTATATATATATATATATATATATATATATATATATATATATATATATATATATATATATATATATATATATATATATATATATATATATATATATATATATACACTCAAGAGCCAAAACATTATGACCACCTGTCAATAACGAGTTGGCCCACCTTTGGCGCGCAACACAGCTTCAACCCGCCTTTGCATGGATGTCACAAGTCCTTGGTAGATGGCCGGAGACAGATTGTACCAGATGTTTAAGCAACGGTCACGCAAATCCGAGATATTGCGAATTGGTGGTCTTTGAACTCTGAGCTGCCGTCCCATGACATCCCAAATGTGTTCTATCGGATTGAGATCCGGTGAGTTAGGCGGCCAGGACATTAACTGGAATTCAGCATCATGTTCCTGGAACCACTCCAACACAATTTTAGCCTTGTGACACGGGGCGTTGTCCTGTTGGAACATTCCATTTCCAGCTGGAAAAACAGAGGCCATGTAAGGATGCAACTGGTCCGCAATGATGTTCAGATACTCTGTAGCATTCATGGTCTGCTCTACCACAACCACGGGTCCCAGAGACGCCCAAGAGAACGTCCACCAAAGCATAATACCGCCACCACCGGCCTGTGTATGACCTACTGTACATTGAGGGAGCAACAGTTCGCCTGGAAGACGGCGTATCCTGACACGGCCATCGGCGTGATGAATGACAAACCGTGATTCATCTGACCAGGCAACTCTCTCCCACTGATCCATGGACCATTCGCGATGTTCCCGGGCCCAGCGCAGGCGCAGTTGGCGATGTCGCTTGGTCAGCAAAGGCACACGAGTGGGACGTTTGCTGCGTAGCCCCATATCCAACAGTGTCCGTTGAACAGTGTGCTGCGATACTATTCTACTTGGCCCTGCATTGTATTGGGCTGTCAGCTGAGCCACTGTCTGGCTCCGGTTTTGCTTCACCATGCGAGACAGTCTCCGACAACCTTTTTCTTTGATAGCGTGTGGGCGTCCAACACCATGTCGTCTACTGCTGGTTTCACCATCATTCATCCACTTTACATAAGTACTAACAACTGTAGGTCGCGAACAACCCACGAGTCGTGCAGTTTCGGAAATACTTGTTCCGAGCCTTCGAGCCATTACAATCTGCCCTCTATCAAAGTCGCTTAGATCCGCAGCCTTTCCCATCACACACTGAAGTAAGTGAAAGATTGATTCTTCAGACTCTCCAGCAGCAGTTAAATACCACTTCCACCTGATCACGTGCCTTCCACGTCATCCATGCGAATTCATTGCAAAATGTAGGGGTGGTCATAATTTTTTGGCTCTTGAGTGTATATAGTGCCCCACTACAAGAAACAAAAAGCTCTCGCGGAGTTAAATGGGCAAATTTCTAAAGACAATGTGCCTGACTCGTTGGGAAAAAGTGTTACAATTTACCTTTCCTTGTTGTCAGACCTCAGTTGCTTTAAGGCATATTTTAATCTGAAATATAACAAGCACCCATAAATAACGAATGTGAAAAAATTAAATCTAACTTAGTAGACAGATTTAACAGTTGATCTAAACTTATAAAAGGTTCATAACTGTATCTTCCGTTACATTTCTAACTTCTTACAAAGATGATATACTCGTATCTTGCATATTCTTCTACTGAGTATCATATTTGTGCAGGTTGGTGTAACATAAGTGCATTTTCGTTTGTCTGAAGGTCTAAAAACACACTCAAAACATTTGCATATGTGAAATTGTACATTTGGTTTGCTTATTTAAAATTTTGTTCATTAAAATAAACTTGAAAATTTACCGTAATGCATTTTCTTTTAAATTACAGAAAGGAAAATTTGCATGCTGTGCTCTGTCATCTCGCTTTTAATAAGAAAACATTAAAAGAGTAAAAAAATTTAATTAAAAATTAATTGATTCAAATAGTTAATCTTATATTTAATCAACAGTAAAACTTTTAATAAAAAAGTTATTTTTAAAACTGTGTGATGCATGCAACATCCACGCCATTATTTAATGCAATTTCTTTAATATTACACTATCTGTCTTCATCGTAATTTAAAAAGAAGTGAAAAAGAAATTTAATTTTTTATTGATTCATTTCATTAATTTGTGCACATTTAACCCTCCAAAATGTACGATCCTTTGCCCGCCACACTTATAAACTTTTAATTAGTAAAACCGAAATCAAACATTATTTTTAATTAGAAAAAGTTTCGCAACACTGGTATCAGATTTCAGCAAAGTCACTCCCGTCAATTACTTAGCTTAAAATCTCTGAAAATGCGTCAGATTAATTCCCGTCACGTATTGTTGTCGATGACATAGGGAATATTCATTCATTAATCATGGGGATTTTTTCCCCTCATCCATCGCATGTCATCTTAATACAAACTGGCAAAATTATTCATAAAAGGCGTGAATGGTGTTTACGTAACATTGAAAGGGAATGATGAATTTCGGAATCGCCTCATTTATTTCTACCCTGGTTCTGTATGTCATAAGCAATGAAAAAATAAAATTAGCTATCTATCTATATATATGTGTGTGTGTGTGTGAAAGTAATTTCCATTTTCAAGCACTAGGGGCGGTTTTCTGGTATCTATCTAAGAATCTAATATATACATGCATACATACATATATATATATATATATATATATATATATATATATATATATATATATATATATATATATATATATATATATATATATATATATATATATATATATATATATACAGGGTGTCCATAATTACAGTCCCACTTTCAAAAGGCTGCAAAAAAAGAACCACTGGTGAGAATGACTTCAAATTTGAACTGAATATACTGGAAGAAGGGGGACACGATTTGGCATACTAAAAAAAGTTCCAAAATGTATCAATAGATGGCACTGTAACATTCTGGAACTTTTTTTTATTATGCCAAATCGTTTCCCCCTTCTTCCAGTATATTCAGTTCAAATTTGAAGTCATTCTGACCAGTGGTTCTTTTTTTGCAGCCGCTTATATATATATATATATATATATATATATATATATATATATATATATATATATATATATATATATATATATATATATATATATATATGTCATAATTTCATACACGGGATGTTGGATGACAGGAAGGAGCATCAGGGACGAGCCAACGTAGCGTCCCAGGCCATCTTACTTTAAGCTTTAGTCGTAGCAAAACAGGCGAAATAATCTACGTCCACCACCAAAAGAAAAGACGCTTTCATCTAGATGAATCTTTATTTGAACGACATATCGCGCAGCTAGCCGGGGATTGGCGGCCCCGCTAGCGCAGATTGACAGCAGCGTATAGTTTACATCTTTTCTGGTTGAGAGCAGGCACACAAAAGCTGCGGAATCATTGAGAAAAGCGCGGATTTTCAGGCGCGCGGAACGTTTCTGATTGGTCTAAACTTATCACCTGACTATGAGGCGTCATATGGTGTGATGTTTCTCGAACGTTCGACCCGGTTCGATCTAATAACTATAACGCGTGGACCATTACATAACTATATATAACTGTTATGTAATGGTCCGCCCGTGGCTTTAGGGGAAAAACTAATAGATTACTTCGGGTGGATATAGGTCAAAATCAGGAAAGAGGGACGGTGTTCTGTTGCAATAAGATGAAAGAATTTGGAAAAGGCGTGTTAATGATAATGAAAAGGTTTGAAATTTATTTGATATATATATATATATATATATATATATATATATATATATATATATATATATATATATATATATATATATATATATATATATATATATATATATATATATATATATATATATATATATATATATATATATATATATATATATATATAACTGGACACGCCTCTGAACGGCTCTATTTTGTTCAGAACTGAATCGAGTCTGCATAGGGCCAATGTTATGGAAGAAACCTCTTTTCAACGACCATCCCACAAAACGACCCCCTTTTTTAGGAACTATGACTTGCCGCCATACGTAAGTTTCACTGTGCACACACACACATATCAATATATATATCTTTGATCTAGAGATAACCAAAGTAACCGATTATATTTCCCCCTAATCCACGTGTAGAGAGAAAATGCTTATATAACAGAGTGATGCAACTCCCTTTCGAGTGTTCCAGAACATTGGAAGTATCACCCCAGCAAATCAAGCCATATGACGTGCGAGGTCAGATGTTTTCCAATGGCCAACTAAAAGTTTAGAGCGCCTGTACTTTCGCGTGAGTAGTGCGACCCCTTTGGCCTTTTGCCGGTCTGCTATCAAACCGAAAACATGCAGTTTTAGCGCGCTGCGTACCTTTTGAGCTTTTCTGTGTCTGCATTTCGTCCTATAATAAGGTCGTACAGTACGCTGCGGATTTTTTAATCATTATGTACGACTCCGGTGGTTTCCAAAGTACTAAACTGTCTGAAACTTTGTTTTTTCGTGCCTAAGTGTCAGGCATGACTAACGGTGTACGGTGTCCAGCAACAAAATACCGCTATAATAAAAAAAAAATGTTTGACAAGTGAGTGGATGGCTGTGTTCTTCGACTGGACTCCCTGCCTATAAACCTTTCCCACCAACTTTCCACGACTGTCTCTCCCCGCTATTGAAATATAATGTACTGAAATAATCTACAAAAAAATGTGAATTTTGAGCTTCTCCGGTTTCTTTCCTCTCCATTCGCCGGCTGCGATTAACTGAAGCTAATCTAGATCCTCCCATGCGAGTTCATCATTACTGCGTGAAAATTATATATATATATATATATATATATATATATATATATATATATATATATAAATAAATTAATTATAAAAAAATTCTGTCCTTTGTTGCTGTATTATGACAGATTAAGTTTTATATTTTCCAAAGGTTCGTATTACATTACTTCAATTATAGAAAAACAAAAGGAGATTAAAGACAAAGGATGAGAATTTTCTTTATATTAAGGGTTTAGCTACCGTCTAATGATATTTTCGATTAAAAAAAAGATTGTTAAAAGATAAAATAAGAAATAAGTTTCATTCATTTATTTATCTATTGACATACTGGACATCTTAGATTTGGCCTTTGATCGTAAGCGAAAGTAGCCAAATGGACCACCTTGGTTATTGTGTAAGCTGTCTCTTGGTCTTCAATCTATGATAAAGGCAGTTTTTGGTTTCCATGTTGATCCTATTACACTGTCTTCAATAGGGAATTATTTCTATACCCAGAAAATTTTCTGTAGTTGTGGTGCTGGTTTTCTTATTATGCTTAGTTTCTTATCAAGATACCAGTGATGTCGACACAAACTTGTATTAACTAAAAACTGGCATATACAGGTCCCACCTGCGAAAATCTACTTAATAACTAAATAAATACAATTAATAGCGTGCATTGAAAACACGCAGTAACAATTGATAGGTGGGACTTTATTCTACCTGCACATAAATTCAAATTTCTAACATTAACCTAACTTAACCTTCCGTCGGGCGCAACTAATCTGTGAGATGAAGTCACAAGTTTTTTTTGCACCAATGAGCGAGATCGGAGGGGAATGGAGTGAGTCTCCTAGTAGCTTCCTGTCTCCTTCCCACTTACACAAGATCGTCTTCGATTTTTTTCCAGTACTTCGCTGAGTGTCGTGAGAGATGTATTAATCTCTCAGATGAATTGCGCCCGATCGTGTATTTTTGACTTCCGAAATTTCACTTTTTTTTTGTTTATATTTCTTTTTTATACCTAAAATAGCATGTGTAATAAGTTCTAGCTCCTAATTCTGTGATATTGGCCTTTATTTACCTTTTTTTTTACTTTCAGTGCAACGAGTTGTGTTTGGAACAACTCCAAAGGAGGAACATTCAAACAAGGGAAATGCCTATTCAACTACAAAATGAACTACGTGAGTTCCAGCCTACCTCACAACATCAGGAGGTGCCTGCATCTGTATGACACGACGGAACGCGGAAGAGGTGTTCCAAATGTCGTCAAATGAAAAAAAGTTCGCTATTCAAAATATAAATGTCTGAAATGTAATGTTGAAGTATTTCGTTTGGAGCATGCCAAGATGATATGTGAAAAATATTATAATTCAGCTTTTACAGTGCCTCAACCTGGCTCATGAATAACTTTTAATTATTTTTATTTTTTTGATTTTTATGATTATGTGGACTTGCTTTATGAAATTAAAGTGAATTTTGAGTTATGTTTTTGAGAAAAAAAATTTTCGAACAATTTGATGATTTGTTCAAATTTGTAGAGGAAAACTGCAAAGAAATATTAAAATATTATCTGAAAGCGTAATTATACTCAAATATAAGTGAAATGATCAGTTTGATACGTTTTTCTTTACCTACACTCAAAAATTGCATTAATTGCATACATTAATCTGTCAGATGAATTGCGCCCGATCGTGTTAGGATTTGCATTGCGCGCGACGGAGGGTTGATTACAGTTTGCCCAATTCGTGGGTTTAAAAGTAAGGGTAGCATCATCAATGAAGAATCGACTCTGCTAATTTTGTACTTGTCAGAGGCATACACACATGGTAATGCCTTTCCATATGCGACCAATTTAAGAAAAGATTAACGGTGTCGTTAAACAAGTCGTTAACGGAGTGTTCAAATTAAGGTAATTAGAGCCACCTCTGGGGGACCAGATGCTCTGGCACCCTAACTGACCGTAAGTGGCGGTAGCTTTCCCACGCCGATCCAGAAGTTTCTAGAATGATCTAGATTTTCTGAAAAATGGGATATAAAAAGGGAGAGAGAGGAAGTTCGAAGAGAGAGAGGTGACTATGGGACGTGCTTCTCGTCTCTATGCTGAACTTTGGATTGAACTGAGTTAACCTTTTCCCTACGGGGTGGGATAACATGTATCCCATGAATTCGGGCCCATGAAGGAATATATATATATATATATATATATATATATATATATATATATATATATATATATATATATATATATATATATATATATATGTATGTATATATATATATATATATATGTATGTATGTATATCTATATGTATATGTATATATATATATATATATATAAGTATATGTATGTATATATATATATATATATATATATATATATATATATATATATATATATATGTATGTATGTATGTATCTATGTATGTATGTATATATATATATATATATATATATATATATATATATATACATTCATGGGCCGGTATTCTTGGGACACATGCTATCCCACCCCGTAAGGAAAAGGTTAAGACTCTATCGCTTGTTTTCGACGGATTGATGACTGATAATGATTGATTAATAATGGAAATTGTGTATGATAGATTCTGTAAATGTACATGAATAAATCAAGATATATGTATGTATGTAAGGAAGGAGTAGTTTATGTGTATATGGAAACCATAAGCAACCTACTTAACCACTAGGTCTCGACAGTACTACTTTGAAATCTGTTCATCGCAATTATTTTTTCCTTTAACAGCACTACTAATGCTTGATTCTTGAGTAGTGCATGCGCTTTTTACCGTATAAACATAACTTCATTTTTTTCTTTTACTGACCCCGGAAGAAAATCTGCGTGAGGCATTGTGATGAATGTTTGCAAAAGAGTTGGGTTGGGAAATGAATTACGGGAGATTATGTATGAAACCAAAATTAATATCTAATACTTCATAATATTCTAAACAGTCTTTTTAAAAAGGGATTTAACAGTTATATCTTACATCAATTTTCTATTTTGTGTTAATATGTTCATGATTACCGCAAAGAAAAACATAAACGCATCTACTGTTGAAGCAAAAGACGGTTCAAAAACTATTCTAAATTAAAAGAATATTTATTGACGATTTCAATAAAATTTTTAAACTTCTATCACAATCTTTTTATTCCAAATTAAGTACTGCCTAAAATTTAAGAATGAAGTTGAAATTTGAAACAAAAAAAAATTATTTTTAAAAATATTTTAACTTTCCATCAACTCGGAACATTTCATTTTCCTGAAACTTCGTAATTAATTACTTTCGAAAATAATTAAGGAAGGGCCATGTTTATCTTTCCCATCTTTTTCTTGGGCGTGAAAACTTTGTCGGGGAAAATATAATCAACACTTTAATAAAGCATTTTACAAAGACTTTTCTTTTTCTAAAAATTTAAAGACCCAATTTAATTTAAAATTAATCATTATCTTCAATAATTTAATCCACTGGAGAGTTTTCGGCTGCCACTATTTTATCAGAAATATTGCTATTTTTCTCATTTTAAATCATTCTTTTTATGCTCACCGTCTGAGTTTTTTCTTGGCATAATTTAATGATGCCATGTAAACATTTTTTTTCTGTTATATTAATATTTAGATTTGCTGCGTTGAAAAACTTTTGCTCGATAGGAATATTTACTGATTTTTATGCTGATTTAGAATTTCTTTGTTGATTGTAAATTCCATAAGCCACATTTTAAAACGTCTGTAGATTATATAAAAGGGGGGAGTGATTTCTCTCTAATTTCTCTCAAAGCAGAGAGGGAAAAAGTTTGCGTAAAATTTAGCTTGACTATTCGTGTAAAAGTTTGGTTATTAACGAAGGCAGTTGGAATAAGTTTCTAGGAAAAAGTGAAAACCATTTCTTAGTTTGCCCTAGATCAGTGGTTCTTAACCGGGGGGGGGGGGGGTGAGAGAGAAGATTCTAAATTTTTAATGAAAATTACCGCTTATCCCCTTTTTGGTACAGATGTAGTATACGCAACGAACGCCAAGGGGCGATTTTTCGCCAAATCTGATAGTTGTTTGGCGGTTTTTATATACTGGCAGGGAGGATTTTAAGATCGGATGGTATTTTTTAAATTTTTTTTGCGATAAGCTTTGTTTTACTGACCGCTACAGCCAGCGGAAGCTTTTTTTTACTGTACAACAGCCAGCGGTATGTAGCGAAGCCAACGGCTGGGGATTTTCTGTAATGTTTTTGGACGGATGCGTAACGGAGCGTAGCGGAGTGAAGCAAGGGTATCTGAGCGAAACGAAGATCCCGTGTGCACCTACGAGTTTCATAAAGCCAGCAGTAAGTTTGTTTTCCAATTTATTGTTTACATTTCGCAGTTTAAGCCTAACAGCTCTCCGAACGGGATTTTGGCGCCAAATTGGCGATGGCCCGTTGCGTATACTACATCTGTTCCTTATTTTTTATGAAAATTAAGAAACACGCCATATTCTCTTCGAGTTGAAAATAGAAATTTATCAAATTTTCCTTTTCTGGATTCAATAATTTTGGAAAGTGATAAAGCAACAATTATAACCGAAATTAAATTACACCTCCACCAATTGAGTGAACGATGGATACTCAATCCATTTTTGTTTGACCTAAATTCAATGGACGACATAGTTTTACTAAAAGACGATCTTATTGCAATACGAGCTAAAGCACGTCCTGAAATGGAATTGGAAAAACTAGACTTGAACAGTTCTGGTGTACACAGTTTGGACTTTATCCAGACTGGGAGGAGCAACATTAGAACACTTTTACCATTTGCCCCACCACTTAACCTTTATCAAATGAGATTTTCATCACTTTGGCACATCAACACAAAAGCCAGAAATCGCTTAAAGCAGGGGTGTCAAACTCAAAGGCTAACTTGGGCCAAACAAACAAGGTTTATAGGTGGGCCGCAAAAAAATCAATATTAATAGAAACGTATGCTTATTTACCTAATTACAGTATATTCAACATAAATATACGCATTTTGTTTAATAATAGCAAAAAAAGAGTATAATTAAAAAAACATTTAGCGAATTCTTCCTATCTTATTATAATTCTGCGTCGGTTATTTTATTATATATTATTGTGTGCCAATATATTGGCCGGGCCGTATAAATGTTCGTCGCGGGCCTCATGCGGCCCGCGGGACGCGAGTTTGACATCCCTGGCTTAAAGGAATCTGATGACTTGCGTGGCTCTTTCTATAAAAAGACCCCAGTTTTAAAAGGATAATTATGAACAAACAACAACAGCGTAGCCATTATAAATGTAGGTATTGTTTTTTATGTAATAATATGGTATGTATTGTAAATCTATTAATTTTTTTCTGCAATGAATAAATTATCTTGCAATAAATGCCCTTTACCAAATGAAAAATAGAAATACATTTTTCAAGGGCGTGCAAGAGCTTATTTTCAGTTTCAAGGTGATGTTGACTATTAAAAAGGTTAAGAAACACTGCCCTAGATAATGCCTAGTGTCTTACCTAGGTGTTCAAAGATAAGTAAGCTGTGTTCATTTGTCGATTAATCTACAAGGCATTTTGGACCTTACGCCAGCAGGTTTAGGTGTACAATAGGGTTTCGCTGATTGTACACCAAATTTGTCTGACATTTGTGTAAAAGTTACGGTGACTATTGGTGTAAAAGTTTGGTTTTTATTGAATGCACTTGGAATACGGCTCAGAGGAAAGAGTTAAAACTATTCATTAGTATGCCCTAGATTATGTCTAATGTCTTTCCTAGGTGTTCATAGATAGTTAAGTGTGCTCATTTGCTTATTAACCCTTCAGCGGGCGTGCCAATTTTTGGAACACCAGCAGGCGCGCATGGCACAAACTGCAACATTTCTTTCAACCTTGATTATTCCTTTTGTAATAAACTTTTGATTTTGAAACTGAGAATAATAATTCTGAGTTTTATTACAAGATATAAAATGTTGATAATATTGAAATATGTTTATAATTAAATGCCAAAGAATGCAGATAGTATCGCCTTATTTCAGAACTGTCCGGTTTATTGTATCTAAGGACAACTTTTGAATTGATTCCTCTTATGTCCAAAAACATAAAAAACAATAAGATTGTCCATCTTCGTGACATGCGGGCTACCGTGTAATAGCTGCACATTTGATCGACTACATCAACTCCTGCTTTTGTCGTATTGTATATCCAGTATAATTGCTGGTTTACCACGAATAAATCCCGACTGTCAATGAATGGAAAGAAATACTAGGGTCAGAAAATCAGACCTGCATTAGAAAGGGTGTAGCTATAAACAGAAACTGCTTAGAACATTCATACCTTACATGTAAAAACAAACCATTCAAAATTACGAAAATGTTGCCCTTTGTACACGGGCACACCCGCTGAAGGGTTAACTTACAGGCCACTTTGTACCTTGAATCAGCAGGTGTTGGCGCAAAACAGGGCTTCGCTTATTGTAGATTAAATTAGTGTAAAGGTTCGTGTGACTATTCGTATAAAAGTTTGGTTTTTAATGAATATTCATGGAATAAGGCTGCAGAGGAAAAATTAAAAATTATTGCTCTGTTTTTGCCCTAAATTGTGTCTAACGTCTTACCAAGAAGTACATAGATAGGTAAAGCGTTCTCATTTGCCGATAAACCTGCAGGTCAGTTTGGACCTTGCGCCAGGAGGTATTGGCTATGATGTTGTTTTTCACGGTAAATGACTGTATCGCATTTGCCATAATACGATGCCCCCCCCCCCGTTCCAGTAAATTAGTTAGTTAATAGTGCGCACGACAATTTCCCAGAGCATATCGTGCTGCCTACTTGTGTCATTGCGTTTATTAATATTTGTATATTCTAAATTTCCTACCGACACCCCCTCGTGGTGGGCCCTGGGCAATGTCTCAGCTGCAAACGTCGGAGGAGGGGAGAGCTTAGCACTGGACCATAGGACCATAGGAAATGGGTCGCAACTGCAATTCCTGGGTCACGCCCTCAATTGCAGACTTTCAGGTAATAAGCAGAGAGGAACCAATAGAAACAGAGTATAGGAAAGGAGTGAAATGATTGGATCGCTGCTAATCCGTGAGTTCATACTACAAGAAAAAGTGAGTAAGCATCTTGCAGGGCAGTAGGAAAAAGGGTCTACAGACGATGCTTAGCACTGGTGTAAAACGCAGCCCTAATGATTGTCTAAAGGCTTGTAAAGTTTGTGGTGAAGAAGCAACGGAAAAGTTGCAAAAGCTAGTTTTTACTGTGCATGATGGGAAGGCAACAAAGAAGGATCTGAAAGCGACAGTTGATTGGGCAACTGAAATTAAAAGTATTGTCGAGAGACAAAACGAAATTATCAACTTTTTGTGAGGACAAGTCTCCGCAATGGAAAGGAAAAAGGAAGTGACCTCCTACGCGGAAGTGGTGAGGAGAACTTATGATTTTAAAGAGGGAGCTAGGTCAAGTTCTCGAAGACGTGATGAGGGGACCTCCTATCTGGTGATGGTTCAGCCAAAGAAGAAGCAGGATGGAGAAACCACTAAAAGAGCCATTCAGAGTATGATTGATCCCTGTAAGTTAAAGGTGGGAATAAAGAAGTGCAAGAAAATTAGAAACGGAGGAATGATGATTGGAGTTGAAAATGAAGTCGAAAGACTTATAAAGGAAATAGGTTCTAATTAAACAGTTAGAAGAGGACTATAAAGTGGTAAAGCCGCAGAAGAGAGATCCTCAAATTATCATTTACGGCGTCATGGAGAAACTTGAGGATGAAGAAATGTTGTTGAAACTCAGGGAGCAAAATGATGAGCTGAAGGAAGCTAAAATGAAAATCGTTACGAAGTTTGGTGGGAAAGTTGGCTCGAACTTGGTTATTAGCTTGAATGGTAATGCATTCAAGAATTTGAACAAGCAGAAAAAGGTTAAGGTTGGCTGCAAATGTTATAACTTTAAGCAATATCTGAAACCGGTCTTATGTTATAAATGTTACAGATACGGGCATATTGCCCGGTATTGTAAAAATGTAAAGGTATGTAAAGAGTGTAGCGAGCCCTTTCATGAAGTATGTGATAAGGCGAAGAAATGTGGGAACTGTGTGAGATACAATGAAAGAAATTCAAAGGACTTAACCCCTTCATTCTCGCTCCCGTCAAAATTACGGGTCGAGGTTTCGCCTTCTATTTGTGGTGCCCGTGATATTTACGGACTGGAGTGTTTAAAAGTAAGCCACCAAAAATATTAAAACAATCCATTTCATTTACCCTGAAAAAATTTCATTTCTTATTTTACACACCAGATGGAAGCACCAGACTATCGAAAATGTATTTGGGGATGGGTTTTTTATTTAAACTAGATGTGGAAAATCAAGAAATAAATGGAATCCTCCTGAAAAAATAGGAACTTTTATTACCTTTCACTTGAAAATTATGCGATCGTTAAGGGGTTAAGAACGGACCATGCTCCCAATAGCAGAAGTTGCTTCTGCTATGATAGGGAAATAGAACTGATTATTTCGCGTACCAACTATAGGAATGTAGAAACGGTTGCGAGCGCTTTGGTTGAAAGCGATGACTTTTATGGTTTAATTAACATAAGTTAAAGGCATAAGTAGCATAAATAGCATAAGTTAAAGGCTATTTAGGGCAATATTGATATGGACTATTTATTCTAGTTTTTTCAAGTTCAGTCTACCAACTATTGTTTGTTTGAACTTTGCAAGTTCGCTATTAATTGTAATGTTTGTTATTCTTATCTTTTGATGAAGACTTTGTTATGTATGATTTGATTTGTTATTGTTTGCCTGCAGTACTTCTGTAAAACTTTATAGGACAATAAAGTATGACAAGCGATGTAGTTCGCAGCTTGGTGGCTGCGGAATTAAAAGGGGAAAATTGAACTAAATGGAATTAATTGAGGCTGCTATGTACAAAGAAAAAAATCGTATTTCCCTTTTCTCTTCTTGCAGACTCTTGTGGTGGGAGGAGTCCAGTTGACAGTTCGAGAATTCTACCCCCCTTAGGATTGACATTTTGAGGGATTGTAATGGCTCTCACTTTATACGGGGGGGGGGTTAAGCGCGGCCCCCAAATCGTTTATTTAAAATATATTTTTGTCAACTATTCACTGGTACATAAATGTAGATAATGAAATAAAATTGGTATTGTCAGATAGCCCGAACTTCTCTGCAAAGAGCTACAGGATTCATTTTGTAAATTTCGTCCACCGAAGGAATTTATGAGCGTTTAAAACACACTATACCAGATTTTTCCCCGAATAATTTAAATTTTAAAATATGAATTGCATTTTAAATAAGTTCGAAAGTTACACCGACCTCAGCGAAAAGCTTATACGGCGGTTTATATATTCACATATTTTATACCGGCTTTACAACACTTAATAATATTTTAAAATACAATATTATACAAGTTACACATATTGCAGTCGCATAATTATTAAACATAAACATAATTCTGTTCCAAAAATAGACACATTTCCAAGATCGAGATAGAAAACAAAAATGCAATACCATTTTCTTAGCTATAATACGAAATTAAATTCACAAAAAACTTATAAAACAATATGCATTGATACAAACTTATTTAAGCAAATATGTACAAAGCTGATCAAGGTACATGTTCATAACATTGGCATCGAAACAGACCATTTTACCAATACATACAATTACCTATGTGATTATTTTCACAGTTAAAAGGTGATCCGCACTTAATGCAGATTTTTTTTTTTTTTTTAAATACCCATAACAAATACATGCAGCTAGTTACAAATACTGTTCACAAAATAATATGCAAAAAAAAAAAAAAAAAAAAAATGTCCAGATAAAGACAAGACAAAGCAGCACAACAAGAGGCCAAGAAACCACGTGCGAAGATGGCATATGCTGGTCCATAAGATCCCTCACAATATACTTAATGGCTTTCTTACAATAGTAGTCACAGAAGATCTTATACAGATCCCAATTCTCGAATCCTCTTGGTAAATTTCTTCTAATGCTTTTATAATTGTCACATTCGAATAAACAATGCTTGACCGTTTGAATGGCCCCGCATGGGCATTTATCATCCTTCCCATGGAAGCGCTTTTGGTAAGCGCCAAAACACCCATGTTCAGTGATGGCTTGATTGATCACAAAATCTCCATATAGTCTGCTTTCACTAACATATTTAAAGATGTTATATACACTTCAAAGCATTTATATACACATTATGAACAAGGTGATACACAAGGTGATATTGGGAGATAAATAATGCCTTTGCAAATTTAAAGAGATGTTAAGGAAGTTTTCCTTGGACCTTTTGTCTTTTCTGTAATAAGTCACCTTCACTATAAAATAATACATTAGTTTGCTCATTAAAAATGCGCACAAAATGTACATTTTAAGAGAAATTATTCGGCACTCCGAATAATGAATTTTTTTTGCCAATGCGGAGGCACTTGTCGTCAAACATTCGCCTATATTACGCCGTAATTTTATCGCCCATTTTATTGTGGGGGCACCATATCGGCGGACAACATTACCCCCTATGAAGGGACGACACGAACGGAGGCATTTTTCGTGGCGCGACGCCAGGATTCGATCCGAGCACCCTCAGCACCGAAAACCAGCGCGCTCTACCACTGGCTTACACATGGTGATATTGGGAGATAAATAATGCCTTTGTAAATTTAAAGAGATGTTAAGGAAGTTTTCCTTGGACCTTTTGTCTTTTCTGTAATGAGTTTTGGAAGGAGGAAAAAAACTCGGACTGAGACATTTTGGGACCAAGAGCGTAAAATTTGAAATTAATGTTTTGAAAATTATTTTTTCCCGCGTTGTCCACTCCCACAGGTGGTTTTTGTTTATCCCATTGCTTGGTTTTTTATTCCGACTTGGAGTTTGTTTTAAGTCAAGTTCCTGCGCTCGTCTTGCGGGTCCTGTTAGGCCGGCATGATTGCTGTGGGGCGATCGGTCATCAGAAAGTTTAGCCGATACTCCAAATCGCCGGGGGGGGGGGGCCGCTGCGGAGTTAGATTCTTGCCATAATTTTGGTTTCCATGGACCTTTCACGGTACAGGCATTTTCGTTATAAATTGAGCATAATATATATTGGTCATTTTGAGAGGAATGACCATGCTTGGCACATTTATGTAAGGTTCAACTGACGGAAGATGGCTATAAGACAAGATGTATCTGACATCATGGGCATCAGAATGAACCCAACGTAGTAGATTCTTTTAGCAGCTACCCAAACAGTTTATTCTTTGCAGACGGGCCCGAGATGCACTGACGACTCCTGAAACCTTTGAAAACAAAAGATTGCTAAACTTGCCAAGAAATCGCCAGAAACAGAAAGAAAATAATGACTGATAGGAGCGGTAGAATGAAAAGCTTCCCACAACTTGTTAACACGAGTAAATTAAGGTACCAGATAAATGCGTTTAATATCTAAAATTTTTGCTATTTATTTTACTGCATTTGAAACCTGAATTGTCCTTCTTTCCATTCCGAAACTTTTTAGACCTTCTGTGACACTTGTTTTGCTGGAAAGTGAAAACAATAGCGGCTCCAAGGGGGGGGAGGGGCAATAGGGGCAATTGCTCCCCCTAAAAAAAGCCCGACGTATTTTTTTATAGCCTAAAATTATATAATCATAGACATAATACTAAATGAGTTTAAATTTAAAATGAGACGATGATTATTTCTTATTTATATATATATAATATATATATATATATATATATATATATATATATATATTTATATATATATAATATATATATATATATATATATATATATATATATATATATATATATATATATATATATATATATATATATAAAATATATATATATATATATATATATATAATTTATATATATATATATATATATATATATATATATAACCCTAAGAGCCGACGTTGCTCCCCCCCCCTCAAAAAAAAAACAAACTCTGGACTGGACCCACCCCTGAGTGAAAACCACTTTGTTTCGGTTGCATAGCTTTGTCTGATTTATAAGTAAAATTCGGGAAAATTAGCTTCCAAGGGCACCTACAGAGTACTTAAGTATTAGAGTACTAGAGGCATAGAGGACTAGAGCACTAGAGGACTTAATTATACAGAGGAATATGAGGCTTTTTGATAACTACAATCAATTCCTGTTTGTATTTCCCCAAGTCTTCTGTAAGTGTTCATTATATACATCAGAACTCATAAGTCTCAATCTTGATTCTCAACGTTGATGAAGTCATGTTACGATACGTAATTTTTAAACTTTTCAAACCCAGGTTTACAAAACCATATCATTATGCACTTTATTTTGAAAAACAAAACAATTTAAGAAACATCCATGGGGAAAATTCTGTGTCTGAGCCAAAGTATGCTAATCTTGCGTGGAAATCCGTAGTTCAAAGTAAGAAGTCCCAAAAGTGAATTTTGTTTGACTGAAATAAGATGAATAATCCCACACCTATGAGCTGCAGATCTAAACGAACTATGCTTTTTTTTCTGTATAGAGATTACATAGGAGAGAGTAGAGTATAGAAATTGCATATGTCTGGAAAAGGGAAGAGCACTTGTATAAGGATAGGATTGGCGACATCATTTAACCAACTTTGGCAAACTAAATAGCTGATGTGTCAGCTCGGGTACACAGGAGTCTTAACCCTTTCAGGGGCAACAACATCCCCCGTTTACACGGTGCAGATTTTCACCCCGATTTTTTTTACCTAAAGAATCTTGAAATAGTTTCGAATTAAAGGTTGCAAAATGTTTTTACTTCTTTAAACTGATAACAGATGGCAGTAATAACCATTTTTATGCTAATTTAACTGGAATACATTGAATGCAAGTGAAAAAAAATGACTAGATTTAGGCGTTTGCAGTGTGCAAACGGCGCCCCTCAATGGGTTAAGCCGAATCAGAACTTTTAAATAGTTATGCTGACGTTTGAACCTACCTCTTGTTTCCCGGTCTCGCCAAAACACGAGCAATGCAAGAGCCTTTCTGCCACTGCAAAGCCTTAATTTACAAAGCATCAGTGCAAAAACTTTTAAAACCGGCTACTTTACGAATTCGATTATCTTATTACGTAGGCATACATACACTCTAAAGTGCTTCAGGAAGGGTAGTGGTAACTACAGTACATGGGCCGGTCTCTCCACTGTAGGATGATGTAGCAATGCATAAAACTTCAGTGATCAGTCAAAAACGAAGGTAGGAAGGAAAATAGAAAATGGGGAAAACAAAAAAGCTTCGATAGTACAAGTAAAGGTAAAACATGGGGGAAAAAAGAGACTGAGCGAACAAAGAACATGACAAACAATTAAAAGTTACGAGCAAGAATGGCACAGGGCCGTTTCTTGTTAGCGAGATCAGCAGGGTCGTAATCGGCAATATTTTTAATAAGATCGTTTAGCAAATCTTTATGGAAGTTCATAGCAAGATTTTTAAGGTAATTTTGAATAGTGGGGACATTTATCTCTCTATAAATGTCAACATTGCGAAAATAATACACTCTAAAGCAGGAATTCCCAAACTTATTTCGTCGACCGCCCCCTTTTCAGAGAAAAAATAACTCACCGCCCCCCTGGAAATTTACTTTCCTATGCGAGTAAACACACATACAATGGCAAATTTTCGGCCTTTTATGTATATATCTTTCTACCTATACAGAACATTGTAAAGAAATATCTTGTTGTAAATAAGATAAATTTAAACTTAAAGTTATTTATTAAAATCAAATATAGTTACATTCGCATTACACACAGAAAATTAAGATAACGAAGGATAATAATCGTTTAGTAAATATTACAAATAACTGCAAATCTAATGAAGAGGATAAACTTGGTGCACAGCAATCAATTTATTTATATTCGGCTCTGTTTTAGTGGGTGGCATACATAAATCACCACGATCAGCAATTTGCAGTCGGTTTCTGTCTTTAGTTAACATATTTGTGACTGCACTGTACCCACGTTCCACTAAATAGGATGAAGAAAACGTTATTAAAAATTTGTATACCACAGCCCATAATCCAGGTATCTCTTTTTACACCCAGAAATGTTGATAGCTGTGTTTAAATTAAAATTTTGATTCTTCATTTGTTGTTACTTCGATAAGTTCTTGTTATTTTACAGCTTCTTCCGAGTTTGATCCTGAAAAAGGGTCGAAAACAACGCTCCATCTCAACGCCCGCTAATTTTCTCTGGGTCTTCTACTGCCCCCCTGAAAGTCTCAAACGCCCACAAGGGGGCGTTATCACCCACGTCGAGAACCTATGCTCTAAAGCAGGGGTGTCAAATGCGGCCCGCGACGAATATTTTTGCGGCCCGGCCAATATATTGGCACACAATATATATTTAAATACCGACGCAGAATTATAATAAGATAGGAAGAATTCGCTAAATGTTTTCTTAATTATACTCTTTTTTTGCTATTATTAAACAAAATGCGTATACTTATGTTGAATATATGTAATTAGGTAAATAAACATACGTTTGTATTAATATTGATTTTTTTTTGCGGCCCACCTATAGTTAAACCTTGTTTGTTTGGCCCAAGTTAGCCTTTGAGTTTGACACCCCTGCTCTAAAGTATAATTCCAGCTATAATGTCTTTATATCTAAGTATTTTAACGTAGAAGATTTTAAAGGAAGTAGCATTCTTCGAATTTCAGGATGCGGAAAGAAGTATGATTTTAAATTTCCTTCTTAGGGGAGCTTTAAAAATTCAATGATTTTCACTAATTTCTACAAAATCAGGTCATTTAAGAAAAGACTCAAAGAAAACAATATCTTCTACAAGCATCAAATCAAAATAACAAATTTTCGGACGCTATGGGCATTCATGCGATGTCCATTATGCGTCAGCTGGGATATCAGTCACCTTAAGGTGGATTTTTTCATGTTAGTACATTCACATATTTGACTTGATACTCTTCGCCATCTTAATGGATATTTCTGATAGCATTTTGAAAGTTATGGAAATATATTCCTAAGAAAGAGTTACCCTTAAATTCTATTTGAGTTAGCTCTAGAAAAGTGAAGTAACACAAATTTTATATCAATATGTAATGGAGAAACATACCATTTTAAATGCATAATTAGATATAGAGACATCAATATTATTTTAAATGGGCAGCTACATATACTGAATTTTCACAGACACTCACATTAAAATGCTAGATAATATTTTTAAAACTTAAAAACAGTTTAAGAAAACCTAAAATACAACTCGCCAAGAAATGGGTACATCGAAAAAAAAAAGGTTTATATATAACATAAAATAAAAAGTTTAAAATTCATTAATATATTATCAGTTATAATCATTATATATCAGTTATACATCATTATATATCAGTTATATTCATTAATATATTATCAGTTATAAAAACAGTTAAAGAAAACCTAAAATACAACTCGCCAAGAAGTGGGTACATCGAAAAAAAAAGGTTTATATATAACATAAAATAAAAAGTTTAAAATTCATTAATATATTCATCTATCTCTTAAACTATGACATTTTGTCATGCATTCTTAGTTAATTAAAATGGGGAAATAAAAATATCGTGTCCATAAACTAAATATTTAAATACCTTGAATAAAAAATTAGCAAAAGAATAGTTAAACGACATTCGAAAACTTGTAATCGAAAGGCAAACATTAAGTATGCTATATTTCGACATAGACCTTTTTCTGTTTCTAAATATTTGTCGTGCAGACAATGAGAATACTGTTTGTTCATTATACTTTAAATAAAAGTAGTATACATTAAGATCTTTAAAGCGTTTAAATTTGAAAAATTAGAGTTAATTCCTAAAGGTTACATTAATT
>CAJRAI020000252.1:79144-299144 GCA_907164885.2 Dolomedes plantarius | reverse complement strand
CGGGAATTTTCCGAGGAAGGGAGATAGAAACGAGACAGCACGATGAGGAAAGCATTATAGACTGGACTTTGATGAGGTATTGACGTACTGAGAGAGTGCTGGAAATCAGGAGACTTAAGGTCTCTATTGAACTGTGTTTATGAATCCCGCTCTCCCTAATCTATGTATGATGGTTCTACGGAACAAAACTATTGTATATAGTAATCTATGTAAATATTTAATATTGAGTGCTCTTATATTGTCACGGTGAGTGACAATATAAGAGCACGCACTGATCTGGCATGAGGTGTGTATAGAAAATCAGAAGACTTAAGTTAAAAAAATTAAGTTTATTCGGAACTTCAATAAACATTTAAAAGTAATAACTTAAAACATTTTTATAACCAAAATAATCTCACTAGCTCGTGAGTTCAACTGTACCTGCCGCTAGCGGCTCCTTTGCTCTAACTCGAGCAGTATTTATACAAGCCAGTAACATAACATTGACATATTTGCGTAAAATACACTGGAAAGGAAAAATAACAAACCATGGGGAAAATAAATGAAAACCCCCATTTCTCAGATGTATGACGTCAAAGTTGCTGTGACGCCATTACTTGTTAGACAATAAGTGCTACGTCAGTCTAAAACGATAGCATGAATGTCGGAAAGTAATACAAGTAAATGATCTAATAAACTGAAGTTTAGATAGCCCTTTTAAGGTTCATTTTCCTAGCAATCTTTATAGCCTGAAATACTGGCGCTGCTGTCGACTACATAGTCGTTAATTTCTATTTTGATGTTTTACTTGCATTTTATGCAAATTCTCGGGTACGCCGACAACAAAAGTGCCATATCTTCCCCTATCGGCGACTTTTGGAACTTTTGTTTTCACGGAAACTCTTTCCCATGTCGTCCTTAGTTCCTCTATTAATTTTGGTGGAATTCCGGCTGATAGATCGGGCTACAGGTGGCTCTGAGTAGTAGGGTGGAACGAAAAAAACTTTTTTTTTTTTTGAATTTCAATATGCTCTAGTTTTTAAAAGTTGCCTTTTAACAAAATAAAGATGGAAATTAAATATTATCGTAATTGGTG
Source organism: Dolomedes plantarius (assembly GCA_907164885.2). Taxonomy (NCBI): domain Eukaryota; kingdom Metazoa; phylum Arthropoda; class Arachnida; order Araneae; family Dolomedidae; genus Dolomedes; species Dolomedes plantarius. Next base: position 298,069 of record CAJRAI020000252.1, on the reverse strand, counting down.
CATGTTTTCAGTTAGCGCAAGAAGGGCAAACTTTTGGTTTTTATTAAATTTTTGACAAATTTCGCAACTATTTTGAAATTGAATACACTTGTAGTACAAAAAAGTAGCAAAATATGTAATTTAAACATTCTTTTTACTCAGGAGACCTGCTAAACTGATTATATAATACGTTTTACTTCATAAAAATAGTACACATAAAGGCACTTAAGGACGAGGCACTTAAAAGACACTCGGACATCACGGTGGAACGAAAATTTTTTTTTTCAAAATTTCAATATGCTCTAGATTTCAAAAGTTGTCTTTTAAAATTAAAATTAAGAATATAAAATCTTTTTGCTCTACTAAAATATTTTCAAGTGCCGCAAAGGGCCTCAAAATGGATATTTTTATGAAAAAGTGATTATATTTGTATTTTTTTTTAATTTCTTATATAGTATATTAAATTAATGTATATTTTCTGTAAATATTCAAAATATGATATTTTGACAGAAAACTCGCATATTCTAAGTATTTCTAATTTTTAGATGCCATAACAGAACAACTGATTTTGTGGAATTTCGCGATTTTCATCATATTAATTTCACAGTAGCATATTCTTATAATACACATTGGAATGAAAGAAAAACAATGTTTAATTGACGGAGCTTAGTTAAAATAAGCAAATCACACTTATTTAGAAAAATTTTAATGTAATGTCTATAAAGGCAAAACGTTATTTTTAAAAAAAATATTCATGTTTTTAAAAGTCCATAGTAATCACACATGATTTCCATTACTTATTTCACTGACACATTGAATTGTTTTATTGTTTAAAATTTTGGCATTATCTTTTGAGAATGTATTTTTGTTTTTATCAATGCATCTCTTGCAGAAGTACCACGAACGGACAAGGATGACCCGGTAACTAATTTAACAATCCTTTCTACAACTTGTGTGTGACATGGAATGTTGTTGAAGTCAATAATTTGTTTCTCGTGATCAGATTCTTTTGCTTCCTTTATAAACTGTTTTAGTTTGTCATCAGAAACATGCCTCGTCATAGGAGGTTCTGTTACTTTAATATCATTCCATTCAATCATATCAATATAATTTTTGGCATCAAGGTTTATACGTGGAACTAAATTCTTTCTGATGCCTCCTTCATTTACCGCCCTTGCTTTTAGAATCCGGCGTAATCCAAGCTCTCTTACTTGACTGCGATCGTCTAATATCATACAAAGGAGGAGATTTTCAGAAGCGGCAAAGTATGCATTTCTTTGAATGACAGGGTCAATTACATTTTTAAGTGTCTGATTGAGGTAATGTGAATAGCTTACAAGTTTCCACAAGTGCTTCGATCCACGGATACAAGATGGTTTCAGCTTTATGTTAAACCAAATTGGTGCATAAACTTTCAAAATGTACTCAGTATTCGGAGATTTTTTGCAGGAAATTCTGTTCCCACATACAAGCGAAATATTTGGTTTGCTAATGTAAGACATCGTGAATGACAAAATTTTCATGGTTTTCTCATGGACAAATTAGAAGAGCACTTTCCAACAGAGATTGCATTATGCATTTCTAACAAATATTTTGGGTCCACACTTAAATCATCCTTAATTTCTAGTAATGGAATGTTATTTTCAATAGGTGAAAATTCAATCACTGGAAGTTCATAGCAGTTTTCTAGTTATTTACCTATTTCTCCTCCAAATTCATTCGGACCTTTAGTTTTTCCATCTAGGAAACAAAATAGGTGACGTAGGGACAGTTCATTTAAATTATTGACTTCAACAACATTCCATGTCACACTCAAGTAGTAGAAAGGATTGTTAAATAAGTCACCGTGTCATCCTTCTCCGATCGTGGTACTTCTGCAAGAGATGCATTGATAAAAACAAAAATACATTCTCAAATATAATGCCAAAATTTGAAACAATAAAACAATTCAATGTGTCAGTGAAATAAGTAATGGAAACCATGTGTGATTACTATGGACTTTTGAAAAGCATGAATATTTTTTTTAAATAACGTTTTGCCTTTATAGACATTACATTAATATTTTTCTAAATAAGTGTGATTTACTTATTTTAACTAAGCTCCGTCAATTAAAAATTGTTTTTCTTTCATTCCAATGTGTATTATAAAAATATGCTACTGTGAAATTAATATGATGAAAATCGCGAAATTCCACAAAATCAGTTGTTCTGTTATGGCATCTAAAAATTAGAAATACTTAGAATATGCGAGTTTTCTGTCAAAATATCATATTTTGAATATTTTATTTACAGAAAATATACATTATTTTAATATACTATAAAAGAAATTAACAAAAAAATACAAATATAATCACTTTTTCATAAAAATATCCATTTTGAAGCCCTTTGCGGCAATTGAAAATATTTTAGTAGAACAAAAAGATTTTATATTCTTAATTTTAATTTTAAAAGACAACTTTTGAAAACTAGAGAATATTGAAATTCCGAAAAGAAAAATTTTCGTTCCACCGTGATGTCCGAGTGTCTTTTAAGTGCTTCGTCCTTAAGTGCCTTTATATGTACTATTTTTATGAAGTAAAACGTATTATATAATCAGTTTAGCAGGTCTCCTGACTAAAAAGAATGTTTAAATGACATATTTTGCTACTTTTTTGTACTACAAGTGTATTCAATTTCAAAATAATTGCGAAATTTGTCAAAAATTTAATAAAAACCAAAAGTTTGCCCTTCTTGCGCTAACTGAAAACATGCACCAACTACGCTAATATTAAATTTCCGTCTTTATTTTGTTAAAAGGCAACTTCTGAAAACTAGACCATATTGAAATTCAAAAAGAAGTTTTTTTCGTTCCACCCTACTGAGTAGTGTCAGTTTTTAAAAAAATCTCCCTATACATTCCACTTTAATTTGACCGTTCGGTGGGAACATGATTCTTTTCCCGCTTAGAGGGAACACCTGGTAACTCACAGTTCAAGAATTAGAATTAATTATCCATTATTTGTTTTCGTGAAGTAACTAGTAATGAATTCACTGCCCTGCAAGATGCCTACTCACTTTTTCTTGTAGTTTGAACTCACGGATTAGCAGCGATCCTATCATTTTACTCATTTCCTATACTCTGTTTCTATTGGTTCCCCTCTGCTTATTACCTTAAAGTCTGCAATTGAGGGCGTGGCCCAGGCATTGCAGTTGCGACCCATTTCCTATGGTCCTATGGAGGAACACCTGCCTAGAAGGCAGATGTCGATTGAATGTCTCTTTCCCAAGTATTCCTAACTAGAAATTCAGAGGGTATCTGTGGTTTATTACATTCCATGTTATCCACAATCGTCAAACTCTTTCTCCTTAATTATTGACCAGCTTCTATTGATCATAACCAATTATCACAGGTTATATTACGGTTCGTTTTGTAGAGGCATTTAGTTAGTCGAACGTTCGATTGGGTTGGGATTTTAAATTTTTGCTCTGATTAATCTAATTTTGACCTGTACCATAGAGGGCTGGCGTCAGGTCCCGATTTAGAAAATTCTTGACTATAGGCACAACTCGGGATGGAGGCCCCCTAACACTGATGTGGGCGTAAAATTTCCAAAATTGACACACACAAAAAATAACCATGAATCATTGTGAAAGTACCATTTTACCAAGAATTGGCTATTTGAAGCGTAGAACATTATCAAATAACAAAAAGCAATACAACGTATTAACTTCACCATTGAAACACCAATACAATGCAACCAGAAAAAGTTATTAATCCCTTATATGCACTATAACATACATATGATGAACTATACATAAAACTATACATATGATGAACCTATGAATCAAATTTGAAAACATACATTAAAAATTGCTATTAAAAATGGTAAAATAAAAAAAATGAATTGTGAATTTTTTCTTTTAAAATCAAAATTTTTGGGGGCCCCAACATTCGGGGGCCCCTAGGCCCGGGCCTACTGGGCCTAATGAAAAATAAGGGCCTATATGGTGTCACTAATCACCCTTCCACACTGAAGGCAAGATGTTGACTGAAGCATATGTAGACTCACAGTACCCAAGGTCGAAGGGTGTGGAACCCAGCGTTGAATAAAGAAACCATAGCTGCCTGAGAGGCAGATGCTCCCACCGAATGGTTAATGCTGAAGAAATTGAAGAAACTAAAATTCTAAGAAGGGTGCCCCAAGTTTCTAATCCCATTCCCAGGGGTGCCGCAGAGATAAAAATGTTGTGAATCTCTGTTTTAAACGCATTACTAAATCCCAAACAAGGCGACAACTACTTTCAGCTAGCCCAGCTTTCTCTAAGGGCCTGTTTACATAGGAGTCCGTTGCGTAGCGTTAAGGGAAAGATGACGTTGAGACGAAAATAAACCAAATCATAGGCTTTAAAAATTTCATTGCTAATCGTTTGGAGGCCTATGATTGGTTTATTTTCGTCTCAACGTCATCTTTTCCTTAACGCAACGCAACGGACTCCTATGTGAACAGGCCCTTACAATCACCATAAACTTGGATTCTCTTTTGCAGTACACGCGACGCTGGCCTAGGCAGAAATTTGATGTACAATCGCTCGGAGTAAAAATCTATATATTTAAGTCGCTAAGCCGACTTTTTGGGCAGTCCGTGAGAGAAAACTACTGCATCGATTTACTTCATTTTGGTCTTAAAAGAAAGATTGTAATCTGTAGATTTGTCAAATTTGGTTTTTGTGACCGGAATTTCTATTGATCAGCGATAATTTACAATTAAAAAAATTGATTTTTGCGCATGCCCAGTGGCATGTTTAAATCTGTCTTTATAAACTCACTGTTTATGCGCATGCTCAGTGACATGTTTTAATGATAAACACGTTTATTCCGAGGAGTCTCTCTAGATCTCTCTCTGCCATTTTTATTTTTATGATAATTATGTTTGTGAAATATAAGTTTTAGCCTGACGGAAATTGTTTATTTCACGCTGTTTAATGAGCGATAATTTACCGTTAAAAAAAATTGCTTTCTGCGCATGCTCATTGACATTTTTAAATCTGGCTTTAGATACTCACTAAGAACGAGGCCGCTTAAACACATTAATTTGATTCTGCGCATTATTATGATTTTCAGCATCTGGCAATGATAAACGTAATTTGTGTATTAGTTCATTTATTTACTATCTAGCCGTCATGTTTTGACGGGTATCAACTAGTACTGTTTTAAATTCCAGTGGTCCGATAGAAATTGTTAACTTCACCTAAGGCACTACTTTCAAAAGACGTTCAACGTAGCAGCATATCCCATACAGTTCATCCAAACATCGATACAAAGAAGAGAACCATTGGCCTAAAGCACAGGAAATCCTCAATCTCTAAAACATTCAAAGTAATGCCAGAGTCCCCCCCCCCCCCACAAAAAAAAAATCCAAGATGAAAAAGAGTTAGAAATATAAAAAATAAAAAATATAAAAATATATAAATATCGGTAAAATATATAGTCGTATATATATATTACCGATATATATATACACACACACACACACACACACACACACACATATATATATATATATATATATATATATGTATTCCTTTTTTATATATTCACTTTTTTTCAAAGTGAATATATAAAGATATATAAATATCGGTATAAATATATAGTCGTATATATTTATACCGATATTTATATATTTTTATATATTCAGTTTGAAAATATAAAAATATATAAATATCGGTATGCACTGAACAGGGCGTTTGAAACAAAATGTAGCGCCTCTCTAGATGAAATAATGGCGAGTAACAAAATTTACAAAAATAATTATTTTGCTGGCATGTAGCGGAAAAAGGCATGGAGTCAGACCATGAACAAAGTGTCCTTTAGGCTTACGCATATTAAATGTTTATATTCTTTGCTTAAGATATTTGCTCCGAGGGTTCAAAATATTTTCTTTTCATCAGCGTTTTCAAAAATGCAACTTAAGCGAACATTCATGGGCAATACAAGCTGCCGTTGCAGGCCCACCGCTGAAACTCGTAGTTAAAGATTTAGTCCAATTCAAGTAATATTTTAGTTGGAACACCACCCGCCTTAGATAAAGTTTCAATACAGGGAAGGATAAAATCGATTATCAATTCGTCATGGTAACTTAGAGCAGGGTTTTGGACGCGACAGATGATATTATAAACAGGTGTGAAGGTATACAAGGGCAAATGAATAATGCTGGTTGGGGGGTATGAATGGAAGTACCTTGGTCCACTTGGACTTTATCTTCAGTAAGCAAGTTAATTGTCATCAAGGTATGTGTGCTTAGTAAATAAATTTTAAGTTAAGTTAGTGTAAAGAATCAGAACAGGCAAGGTGATTAATCCTTAAAGGAGGAGGAATATTTAAGTATTTAAGTAATATTAGATAAATGGCTCGAAAAAAGTTAAAATAATTATTAAGAATTAATTAATAAAGTAATGCCTAGGGAAACGAAAATAAAAAACGCCCTCTTCAGGGTCGTACAACTAAATAATGCCACAGGACCACAGGAAAGTTGGTCTAACTGCACTACCTGGGCCACGCCCTCAAGTGCAGGCTTTCAGAAAATAAGCAGCGGGGATTGGACAGAAAGTAGGGAGAGAAGAAAAGTGATTGGAGCGCTCAGGATCTTCGAGTTCAATGCCTTCAGCTGCCTTCAGCGTTTGATAAAATCTGGATTGATGGCCTCATACATAAACTTATTAATTACAATTTTCCCCCTCATCTTATTAAACTCCTTATCTCCTACTTAAAAGATCGAACTTTCAAAATTAAAATTAAAGATAAATTATCCTCCAAATTAAATTTCTATAGCGGTCTTCCCCAAGGTTCTATTATTGCTCCAATTTTATTTAACATTTACGTTAACGATATTTATCAATATAATAAAACTAATATTGCCATCTTCGCCGATGACACCGCAATTTACGCAACTGATCATAGCCCCAAGTACGCCGTCAAATACCTTAATGACCATATGAAAATTATCCAACAGTGGCTCGACAAATGGAAAATCAAAATTAACACTGATAAATGTATAGCTATTATGTTTACACAAAAAACTAAACGAACAATTGGCAAATACAAACTTATTATTGGTAACTCTATTATCCCCTGGTCTGACACCGTTAAGTATTTAGGAGTCACCCTTGACAAAAATCTCACCTGGAGGCATCACATAACACAAATTAGGGACAAGTTTCGAGTTGCAAAACGTTCACTATTCCCCTTAATTGCTCGGAACAGTAAATTATCTATAAATAATAAAATGCTCATTTACAAATCATTTCTTCGACCTCTTATTACTTATGCAGCTCCGGCATGGTCATATGCAGCAGATTCTCATATTAAAAAGCTTACCGTAGCACAAAATATTACTATTCGACAAATTGTTAACGCACCGTGGTATTTCAGGAATGCTGAAATCCACGAGGAGCTTGGCCTCCTTACTATTCCAAATTTCCTCAAAAATTTAACTACTAACTTCCATAATTCTATTGATAATGAACTCCTTTTAAATCTCGCCAATTATGACCCTGCCGAACCTGCTAACAGAAGACGGCCAAGAGCCGTTCTCTGTTCTTAATTATTTTTAAACTTCTTTTTTTCATTACTTTTTGTAACCTTACTTTGGTAAGCAGTGAGCTTTAATTTATTAAGTTTTTCTTATTTTTAAGTTTTTCCTAACTATTTTTTACTTTGCTCCCATGAGCATCGCTTTATCTACCACATTAAACTTCCTTTTCTCAAGCCACTCCCCGGATCCAAATCCAACCTATCTCTTTTCACCTTTACTCTGGTCATTTCTATGCAAGCCTACGTTGGAAGGCGTGGCCTATATAACGTAGTTACCCCATTTATCTGATGAAGTGATCCAGCATCGGACAAGACAGTAGTAAAGTAATATGATACTGTAGAAATCTTCCCGGGAATAATCCCTAAATAATGCCTGTTTATGTTTTGATCTATGAAACAGAAGGTTCTGGAAAAAAAGTGATATTAAAACAAATACATATTTCATTTCTAGGTAACTCAAGCATCATAATATATATATATATATATATATATATATATATATATATATATATATATATATATATATGTATATATATATATATATATATATATATATGTATATATATATATATATAATATATATATATATATATATATATAATATATATATATATATATATATATATATATATATATATATATATATATATATATATATATATACATACATGGGCCCGTATTCTTTGGACACATGCTATCCCACCCCGTAAGGAAAAGGTTAATATAATTTTTAACTAACATTCTAGTATGGGAGACCGAAAGCGTCTGTTTGGATTGCTTTATATTCCGAATAAATTGATAACAGGTTTCGAATTATGTGTCAAGGGAAAGAAAAGATTCCGTCACAGTGACATACATACTTTAGCCATTAAATTTAACCGAGGCAGAAGAATGAAAGCCCCATTTCAACGATAGAATCTGTAAAATTGAAATCAGTATTTCACTGTCAGGATAAGCCATTATGCCCACGGATTTCCCACTGAATAAAAAGCATGGTAGTGTGTCAAAGCAGTAAGTGCCTTGTAGATATTCGGAATTTTTGTTTCCTCCCTAGAATATATTTTTTTTTCCTTTTAGCTGAATAAGGTACAGTAACTGAAGTAATAATGTGTTGTTTATAACACGCAAATAAAGATTCCCTTTAAAGTCCAATGCGTTCACATCAAACAAATAAAATTCAGTGCATCTGTAGCGTAAAAAATTGCTGTTTTTTTTTAAACATGATTGTAACAGAGATATTGTGGCCCTTTGAAAAACAGCGCGTGTAATTTTCCGTTAATTTACTTTTACCGATAAAAATGAAACCTAGAATAATTACAAGATAAAAACTAATTGCATACAACAAGATAAAATCTAATTGTATTGAAAGAGATTTACAATGCTACATACACTATCTGGCCAAAAGTATCCGGACACCGCTCTAAAGAAGTGGATCTGGCAGGGAACGTTATTTGATGCGTAACCGACAGCTATAAAAGTGTTGGTAGTGGTTTGTCAGGTCATATTTATGCGTTTGTGAGACAATGAGTAAGTAAAAGGAGCTTAGTGGCTTAGTGATCGTGGCATTATAGTGGGATGCCACCTTTGTGGGAAATCAGTTCCTGAAATTTCGGACATTCTACTGAAGCCAAAATCCACTGTGCGGGATGCAGTTGTGAAGTGGATACGTCGAGGCAGTGAAACTGAAGAAAAACGAACTGGCATGCAGAAAAAAATAGTGAACGCAGTCGTAGAACTCTGAAAAGCGTAGTGAAACAAAATCGCAAGTCCTCGTTGATTGAAATCACTCAGGAGTTCCAAAGTTCATCAGGCGTTAGTGCTAGCACCTGGACTGTTCGTCGAGAGTTAAAAAACATGGGATTCCATGGTCGTACAGCCGCTCACAAGCCGAAAATCACTCCCCAGAATGCGAAGCGTCGATTGCAATGGTGCAAAGCTCACCGTCATTGGACTGTGGACATGTGGGAAAATGCTCTTTGGAGTGATGAATCTCGCTTTACACTCTGGCAGTCCGATGGACTCGTCTGGGTTTGCCGGATGCCCGGCCAGCGCTTCTTACGTGACTGCATTGTGCCGACTGTTAAGTTTGGTGGTGGCAGCATCATGGTGTGGGGGTGTTTTTCGTGGTTTGCCTGAGTTCCTTAGTTCCTGTGGTTGGAATTATGAACTCTGAGATGTATGTGGACATTCTAGGCAATGCTTTTTTCCCAACTCCATGGCAATATTTCGGGGAAGGCCCATTTCTCTTCCAGCGGGATAACTGCTCCATTCCCACATCGAGACTTGCGCAGGCATTGTTTGACGAGATGGGTGTTCAAAAACTGGACTGGCCTTCTCAGAGCCCCGATCTAAATACTATTCAACATCTTTGGGACGAATTAGAACGCAGATTACGTAGCCAGCCAAATCGACCATCCTCACTGCCAGCACTCACTTCAGCTGTGACGGACGCCTGGAAGTCAATTCCTGTGGACACCTATCAAAAACTGGTGGAAAGTCTCCCCAGACGTGTGCAGGCTGCCATCGATGCAAAAGGAGGACCAACATCATATTAATATATGCCTCAGGACTCTCCGAGCCCGTACCACTGGGCGTCCGGATACTGTAACGTCACGTGTTTTGTAAGGTTCTCACGATCTGCAAAGAGCCATCCACAGCTGTTTTAAAAAACCCAAGCCATGAGTACCCCTTCAAAATTCTGTGGGGGTTAAAAAACGATACCAGCAAATACCGCCAGAATTTTTAGCCTTAAAGTTAAGACCATGCATATCGGGTTCTCAAGCAAGCGTCTCCCACCATAGTCGTAAAGCTGTCTTTCTCAGCAATAGCTTCATGCGAGTTGACATCGGCGGGCCATAAAGATGGTTTAACTACGCATCGCTACGAAGAACTGTCACCAACAAGTCTGCCGGGCCCCTCTCTGAAAAACAGACGCATTTTCGAGGAATTGGGAGAGTCGCCTACAAAGAAAACGCCACGAGAGATAGTCAGAGAGTTGGAGAATTTGAGGGAGATGCTTGATATGACGCGCCCCGAGGGGACGTGATTTTTAAGCTCCTGTTTGGGACTAGATAGGCCCCGCAGCGTGCGTTGCAAAACCTGCGCTTCAATTAACTAATTATGTTGTATCTTTTAGTGTTAAATTTTTTTCGCAAATAAATTTCATTGTTCAGTTTCTGTTTAAGAATTGGTCTTTTCATTATAATTAGGACTCTGTCTTTCTTGGTCATGAATTCAGTAATAGTAATTTTAATAAAGTATCAGAGATAAGCCTTAACCACCTATCGTGATGCCACAATACTTTAGGCCAGATTGTGTAGAAACCAGAAGTTAAAATGAACGTTAAAATAAATGAAAAGAAAACCAAAAATGAAAATTTTCAAGGGAAAAATTTCTAATATCTGTGTTTTCAAGGTGTAAGGTATACATAAGATTCGATTCACAAGAAAGAGAACTTTTGAGTGAATGAATTAAAGAAGCTGCTTGAGATATGCTAATTTCGGCATACGCGCTTGGTATAAATACCAAGCAGCTTGATTAATACAGAGGTTGAAGAAGAAGGTTTTGTTAAGGTTGATAGATAAGCGAGTTAAGGGAGCTACGAGGAAAGCAGCTCCAGGTGCTATCCTGCGCTAGTGCTTAGGGGGCCCAAAGTTTACGTGGCAGTACTGCTGGTTTGACTCTCTGCTGGTTTGTGAGTATTTGCAAAAAGTATTTCTATTGAATGTTAATATGTATTCCATACAAGTAGTACGTATGCTTATTGCTGAAAAAGCAAATTCTATATGTGCAACGAATTCAATAAAAATTGTTTCATGTATAAACTGTGTTTGTATCAAATTCATTTAGAGTGCCACTTCAAATTATCTACACCCAATTCTGGGTAGAAGTGAGCTTTTCTCTACAAAGGTAACTTATTGTCTGAAGAACTTTTATACATTTGTAAAAGAAAAGTGTCCGCAAGAAGTAGTGCTATTGTCCCATTAGAACCTACAGTCAGTGTGTATCGTTTGTTGGGTGAAATAGTAGCAATTACAAAACACCTCTTACAGCCATCTTTTCGAAATTTCGATTTCGCTCACCTTTTCCCCTCATGTCTTTATAAAACAATTCAGAGCCTTTAGATCTAAATAATTTTTTCCACCCTTCATTCACAGAGCCCAAATATGTAAAAGTCATAAATGTACATTTCAGTCTTATTGGCACCTCCGACAGGAACACGTTAATTATAATTTCCTTAAACGTACGTCCATCGTTCTTCTTGCATTCACATCGTCCATCATTTACCGCCGACAGACTGCATGTTCCGTCACGGAGAACGTTTACGGAGGGATCTTAGAGTTTGACGTTACTTGACAGTAATGAAAACCTATGACATGAATCAATATAAAAGACACCTTATAAAGCTTTCTGCTGGGGTAATGAGAATGGAAGGCAGTGGAATTGCCCCGAAGAGTAATATTGATATATTGTGAAAGTGCACCCCATAAAATCCTGGAAGGGTTTTATGCACGTGTATGTTGACAGAAAGGAGAGTGCTTATATATCCGCATTATTAATTTTCACAATAGAAATCAATATATAAGAATGGCAGATTAAATGTATAGCCCAATACTGTACAGAGAATGTCAAAAAGCGTATTCATTAGAAAAAACATTTATTTGGGTAGTATATTACTGTGATGTGTTAATATAGTTCTCATGAGATCACTGCGAAATTTTAACTCTTTGTTATATATTATGTTCAAATGCATTTAAATAAATAATTGACGAAAACATTAAAATAATTATTCGTATAAGAAGCAGTATGTATATATATATATATATATATACATATACACACACTAGCTGAGAACCCGCACTTTCGCTACGGAGTACATTCAAATTAAATTCAACGCTCAATGTATTCAATTAATGCCAAAAAAATATATTTATAATAAATACAACGATCAATGTATGCAATTGATGTAAAAAGAAATATAAATATATATTTATAAAAAAATCGCAAGGGATATTTTTATAGACAAAATAATGTAGAAGAAAATATTCAAATTAAATAGAATACTAAAGAATATAGTACAGTTAATATATTACAGATTTAGGAACATATATTTTACTGTATTTTAATATTTTTTTGGATAATATCCAATCGTCTGCTGAATTAGCAAAAAAAAATACTCTTTTGTCTATTTCGTTGTATGCACCTGACGATAAATCAATTTGAAGTACCAGAAAAAGAATTCACGTGATCAGCATTTAATCAATTAAATTCTAAAGATTAATGTTTAACAATTCACCAAAAATCAGAAAAAGGGGTAAAGATTCAAAAAAGATTTCATTTTAAAGGAATTTTTATTGTCTATCTTGTGATATAAATTTTATAACCCTAAAATTATTATTTTAAATTCAAACTCAAAAAAAAAATTACTGAAACAGCTAAAAAATTTAATTTTAAAAAAATCTAAGAAGAATTTTTCAAAAATCTTTATTAGTGCACCCCTACACTATAAAAAGAATCACCATGCAAAATTTCATCCCTTTGGGTCCAGCGGTTTGGTCTGTGCGTTGTATGTTAGTCAGTTACAGAACTGTTATATATATATATATATATATATATATATATATATATATATATATATATATATATATATATATATATATATATATATATATATATATATATATATATATATATATATACAGAGGCTGTTCGCACATTTTTTAGACGATTTTGGTAAGCGGTAATAAAAAATCGTTTGCTGCAAAAGAAATAATTGCAATTGTACTATGTTTTTAAAAGTCAAAATTATATTCTGCGGCTTGAAAGTTTTTATTCAAAATGGCGTTTTTAAAAAAGCAGTGGTTCGAAGGCTACATTTATGATCTTTCCGAACAGAAATATGCATACTCCGTTATCCCCAAAAGATGTGAGAATCATGGTTTTGTGATATCTAAAGCGTCGATAGGTAATATTGTCAACAAGAAAGGAAAAAAACTTCAAATTGGAGCCTCAAGTAGGACAAAAATTCCAAACAAGTATCCAAGGAAAAAACGGACATCTTCGACTATTGCAAAGGTACGTTGTTTAATGTTAAAAGAAAATCCCCCTAGTCAAAGGACAGTTGCAAATCATTAAAATGCTCGGTGTCCACTGTAAACAAAATGATAAACGTTGATTTAAATCTTAAGAAAGCGAAAAAACGCAATGTGCATCGTCTTCTTCCAAATCACATCGCTGAACGCAGGACACGCTGCAGAATTCTATATGAGAAACACTTATCCAAAGAAAAATGGAAAACAATTGTCACAATAGATGAATCATGGGTGTATTTAAATGATTGCAAGAAAAAAAGAGCCATTTATTATCATAAAAGGGGAGAAAAAAAATTAAGTACATGGTTCAAAGAATCGAAAAAAAGTTTTTCTAAGGGATTCATGATTGTTGCTGGTTTTTCTTATAATGGCAAGTTAAAAATAAAGAGAGTGGAAAAAAATGTCAAGATTAACTCCAAATACTATCAGGAACATATTTTATCGCCAATTTTTCTGAATGAAATACCATCGCTTTACCCACAGTGCCATCAATCTGTGAGACTCCATCAGGACAAAGCTAGCAGTCACACATCAAAATCCACTGTAAATTTCCTAAAAGAAATGGAACAAAAAAACTGGTATCAAGGCCATACCCTTCAGTGATATCCTTAATAAATCTCCCGATGTATCACCTATGGATTTTTGTGCTTTCGGACTTTTAAAATCTGCATTATCCAAACGTCGTCCCAAAACCCTTACAGGACTCTGGAAAGCTGTTCAGGAGGAATGGGATAGAATACCTCTTCTGACACTTCAAAAGGCATTATTATCCTGGAAATTGCGGTGTCGAAAGGTAGTTCAGAATAAGGGATGTCGAATAGAACATTTAAAACAGAAGAATTTTATGTAATTTAGCTTTGTGAATATAATATACATCGTCTAAAAAATGTGTGAACAGCCTCTGTATATATATATATATATATATATATATATATGCGTGTGTATGTGTGTGATGACGATGACATTCACATTACGTAGTAGAGGAGGAGATGATACACGACAGTGTAAATGTAGCCAGTTGAGAGATACACGCATAGAGATGAGATGCACCAAGTCCAGAGTCACTCCCATCGAATTTATTTATTTATCCGTACAGCAAAGACATTGGTTCTGCACAGGTAGCTTGACAAACAGGACACTAACAATAGTAAAACCACCGGTCCTGCAGGGGCAGTAAGAAGGTAGAAAAACTATATTACTTGTTTCAGAGAGCAGCGGCATATATCATGAGGTTTTAGAAGAGACGTGCGAAGATAAAAAAGCAGTGCTAGGACGAAGACAGTAGAGAAACTTTATTGTGGGCTCTAATCATCAGGGCAATACGTCTATCTACTCTTCAATGATTGACTGTTCTGGGCGTCAATGCCCTAATTATTTATCATTCATCAAATTACTGCCTAATATTTTCATCAGTATTCATGTGCTTAGCCTCACTTTCAAACCATATTGATGCCTCTAATCTCTCAGCTCACTTCTCCTCATAAAACTTTGCATCTATTGATTCTCGTCGTATTTACTTAGCAACGTTTTAGTCTATCAGTCAACAACCTTCTTCTTATGTGTATCAATTCTATATTTCATCTCCATATCTTTCTCATCTTTCTACTCCCGGACACCTCCTCCATTGCATTCCTATTGGCTATATTTTTTCTTACCCTTTACCATCTGAATGGCTTGCGGTTTATCCTTAATATGTTCTTTAACCATTGGGCTTCATGGGCGTATCTCCTTTTTTGCCCTATTTCGCGCTTTCTCGTGGTTATTTCCCTTCTGTACCATCGTAACGTATATGCTCCCCTTTTATGACTATCATAAATTCCTTCTAAACCTTTTCTTTCATTCTTCCTTCCCCCTTTTTTACGTTTCTAATCAAATCGCCCTTTTGCATATTTATTTCACGTCCATCTGTCTTTGAGTGCCTTCTTCTTCCTTACCTTCTTCTTTTATCTTTATAGCCCTACTTTACACTTGCTGCTTCTTAGCCTTCCCACATTCTACTCTCGTTTCCTCCAATTAGTTTATTTTTTACATTTCCATCTTCCAATTTATAACTCCGTCAACACAATGTCGTACTCTACGACTATATGTGTGTGTGTGTGTGTGTGCAAGTAATAATAACGCGACACCACTTTTAATTATATTTCAATCTTCTTTTTCACATTATATAACTGACCTCCGCGTTCTTTCTACGTGCTTGTGAATGTCACCTGGGTATATGCTACCACAGGGGGTCACGCGATAAACAGAAACTAAGTTTTATATATGATGGTGTGAGCGTCGGTTCTATAGACTTTGAGATGGAATTGGACTGAGTGGACGCCATTATCCATTCTCTCTACTTATAAATATGCAAATAACTTCTTCTCCTTTACATTTCGTATAATATGTTGAATTGTTCAATAACTATACTGTGTTTAAAGTAATAAAGCGATTATTCAGTTTAAGGGAATTAATTGGAGTTTATGTATCCAAAGACCGACTACCAAGCCTAATGACTGGTTGGCTGTTTTCTCAGTTATCGGCGTCAAGTGTCGTTTAATCCGGTATCTCTCATATATATATATATATATATATATATATATATATATATATATATATATATATATATATATATATATATATATATATATATATATATATATATATATATATATATATATATGTAACATACCGACCCCGTGGGAATGATGATCGGAGCCGGCATGTCACACCGGGGATAAACGTAGTCGTAGTCAAAAACACAATTCTCTTTCACGTCTGCAAACACTTTTTATTTTTCCATTTTTAAACATCAATGATGGCGGTTTACTAGGCAACAGAGCCACGCCAAAATATATGCTCCTGGAGGCATGCTTTTATAAACTTCACGAGCGTCTTGCCATGTGATCAAAATGTCTGTGGCCATTGGCTGAACCCATGACTCTGATGTCAGAGGTCATGTGATATCTTATGTAAGGATGCGCGAGAAATTGGGATTTTCGAGGGAAACCAAAGATTTTCCTATATCCGAGCCATTAAGAAATATTTTAGAGTTCACACAATGTATAACTCATTAGTTGCTATGTATATTCAATAATGATGTATTGAAAGAATGATAAAATCTATTAAAAATTATTATTAATGAATTAAATTGACTAAAATCGATTACATTAAACAGTCACAATACTAATTAAATTTTTTTAAAAATGGAAACAAATGGAAATAAATTGATTTTATGTTTAATTGTTGCTCACTGTTTTGATACAGAAATAATCGGTAATCTTCCGCTGACGTGATGCCAATTTTAAAAACATTTATGAATTTATTTGTCCAATACATCAAATGAGTCTAACACTCTTTCTTCCACTGTTTGTTTGCACAAAAACTTATTAATTACACGCATCGCTACTGTAGCATATCTGAGATGGAGGAGACTTCGTCATTTATGTGCTGCTCTTCATCAGCATCAGAAGCAGAATCTTCGATTTCAGAGTGATTCATTTTAATTTCTTCCACAATATGTCCATCAGTCGGATTTACACATATAATGACTTCATCATCACATGTTTCGAACAATTGCACGCCACAATCTGAGAATGATGCAAATTTTGTGCTTTTCTATCCACATCGCGATAGGTAAATCTTCATCATCTTCTTCTTCAACATTCTTTGCTTCTTCAACAATCGTTGTACCTTCAACATTCTTAAAAAGTTTTAAATTTAAAAAATGTTTTAAATTTTTAAAATTCAGTTGTCGACTGAAAAAAAATGTTCGTTATAGCCGATTCTTAAGATTTCGGAGGTTCGCTATAAAAGGATAAATTAGCATTAAATAAAATAGGAAAACGGCGGGTCCAAAATTTTCGCTCGTTATATCCGGTAATTCGTTATATACCGGGTTCTTTATAACGGGGTTCGACTGTATATATATATATATATACCTTCAGTCATAGTTATAAGAGCGGAACATGAGGTAAATCTTTACGACCCTGAATTTTATAAATGAAACCCATTTTGAAATTTCCATTAATTTCAATATGAAAACTTAAGTTGTAAACGTTTTATGAGCAAATGTCATCTTAATAGATTTGTTTGCAATTAAACCCTATTGTTATTATATATATATATATATATATATATATATATATATATATATATATATATATATATATATATATATATATATATATATATATATATATATATATATATATATATATATATATATATATATATATATATATATATATTGCACTCTGACCGCAACAAAGTTTCATTAACTTTGCTTACATTTTTGGCTTAATCCCTATGATGAATGAAATATCAGTTTTCTTGCTTTATGAATTTCAATTTGACGTTTAACTCTTGGGCGCAAAAGTTCGCATGTGTGCACGAACTCAAGATATTTACACGTGTGAATCAATTCAAGAACACCTTCGCAATGCAAATACACAAACTGTTTGGTAAAACCAACAAAAGTTTTTTGTCTTAAAAATTAGACATTTTTTTATTATTGAACACCTATTATTATTACACCTATTTTTATTATTGAAAACACTCACAACTATAACCAAATTATACAAAAGAATTAACGAAGTTTTCTACTCCTGTATCTTGTGACTGAAAACTTTTTAACTGTGCACAGACTATGTTTTCGTTAAAAATACTTATGCCGTCATAAATATCTCAGTCAAAATTAATTTTGATAACAAGTAGAATTTACATGCATCATATAAATCGTTTTAAAAACTTGAAGTTATTTTCCACAGAAAGGCCTCACCAATTTTCTAGGCGCTTTTAAGTAATTCTTCTTCATATTTCCGCCAGACCTCTGCAAAGAACGCTTTCGATTACAGGCCGAAACTTTGATGGACTTCAGAACTTAAACAAAAGTAAACACAATTTTCGCTAAGTTCTAAAACTTTCTTCGAAGATATTCAAGAGAGCTGTCACATAATCCTATTATAGAAAAGAGTGAGGCTGAAGGAGACTTCATAGCAAAGCGTTCTTTGATTAATGTGCGAAGTTAAAGCAGAAGTTGATCTAACAATTAAGTCAAACAAGAAGGTAAAGCCCTGACATCCGTTATCGACAGTAAGGGGTAGTTCCTGATTATTGACCGCGCGTCTATTTCAAAGAGGGTAGGCAAAGAGAACCTTTCTTTTGTATTCCTACATTTACGGATTTTTACACTTTGTGCGTATTGAGTCGTGTCAAATTGGGTTGAGAATTCTTTGAAAATTATGCAAGACTTAAGCAGAATAGAATATACAGCTTAAAGCAATATCCTTAACTAAAAAGTAAGCGCACTCCTGTAAGTGTTTGTGTTAGCAATGTGAACTAAGAATTACTTTAAAGGTCCATTAATTACTTGCTATTCCGAAGTTTGACGTCATATTTTGCATTTCCATTTTAAGCCTGTTCAAGTTGAAGCGATTCAATTCATAACTAAGCCGAATCACTGACGCAAATTTCTTGTGATTACGTCATGTTTGGCAGACTGCCGTACGTCATATAATTAAACATAAAAGTCTCTAGTAGGGGGCGTATTTCGTAGAAGTTACAACCCGATATTTCAATATCAGCTTTTGACTCGTGTTTATAAGCCTTGGATACTTTCAGGAAAGATGAGTAGGAGTGTATAGAGGTGATGATATAGAAGATGAGTATCGGTATTATTAGGTAGTGTCAAGCTGCTCTGTTCATCAATGCGTTTATTAAGAAGTCGGTGTCTGTTTTGATAAGATAACAAGATATTGTATTAAGCCTGCTAAAAGTAAGGTATTTTATATTACTTCAACATTTAAATCCTTTTTGGTAGTCCATCACAGTATAGTAAATAGACTGTTTGTTTAAGAAATTGATTCAATGTAAAAACCCGGTGTGCATTACTAATGTTACCAGTGAAGAATGAAGATATTGACATTGTTGTTTTTAACTAATTTTACTAGTTTTTCGAATGAATAAATACTTTTATGTTATTATTAAAAGGCTTGTCGTCTATACATTATTTTAGGCATCTTCAATGGTTTTAACGTATACCTTTTTTAACAAACATAGCTTTTACTGCACAGCTTTTACTCTGCTATTCAAATTTACTCTGCTATTCAAGAATTATTAGAATTGTTGACATACATTTTTTACTTGTACGCTGACAGTTTGAGATATTATTTTGCGATTTATAAGTTATTGTTTTTTTAAATAAGTATAGTTCAATGTGAATTTTTTTTTTAAATTTTCAATGCAGAATTTCGTCATGCTAAAACGTGTTTTCGGCGCAAATTGCTTTATGTCTACAGTTTAAAAAATGGTCGTACAAAGGGTCGACCCCAGGCTTCACCCTTTCAATAAAACATATCTAACGAAGAACACATCAATATAAATTCCAACTTAACACTTCTTGCAGAAAAAATAATAAACACTTGAACTAATTAAAAACATAACGGTTTACTCATTGATTAAGTTTTTTGTTCCGTGTTCTTATTTTGTCGATATCCACACATATTTCATAATTTTGAAAAACTTTCAGTAGGGATGGTCTTCACTTCATCCAGCTTTTCACTTAGAATTCCCGATGGGGGAATTTCTCTAAATGTAAGCTCTCTCTAAAACAGGCCTTGTTCTATACATTTTTATCGCCTTCAAGCACTCTAAATTGTGTATAGCCATTCGTGATAGCCAATAGTTCATTACTTTGTGGGCTGCACTTTATCAGTCACCAGTAAAAATTTAGAGAAACTTGGTACGCTGGAGGCTTGGTACGCTGGAGATGTATATTCCAAAGCTCTGACCCAAAAAACTCTCTGCTTCACTTTTGTGTTGCAATTTACGCTTCCGAAGATATTAAAAAACGAACATTCCTTTTCTCATTTCGGTGGAACTTTCGCTCTCCGTTGTCAACCTCAGGAAATATCTGTGTTAGAAGGCGATGGCCTAGGTAAGACAGTTAATCACATGTTCCTGTGGTCCTATGGAGACGTATATTTATTTTACAATTCCCGATCATTTGGACTCTAGGCCATTAGACCATGGGCTGTCCAATATTTCAAAACAACTTAAAATTCAACATAACAGGGCACACGTCAAGATGGATTGACCTGAATTTCTAGAGGATTTATTAGACTTCGATTTAAAAGCATTCTTGCAGGCCATTTTTAGAAAAAGCTTAACAGAATGGTAAGTCAAGGACCAGTTAGGTTTCTGTAACAACTCTCCACCCTTCTTCGCTAGACGGTTCGCTATCTCATTGCCAGGTAAGCCACAATGTGCAGGGATCCACTGAAAGGAGATCTGGTGTATTAAATCCCCCATCAGTGTTCTACACTCACGAATACGGTCGCAGTTGTAGCCCCTCTTGTTTCATAAGGCTTGCAAGGCTGAATTAGAGTCGTACAAAATGACAGCTTTTTTTAAAGACGAGAGGCGGACGGCAAGCTGCTGTAGAGCTATGAACATGGCCCTGTTTCCTAATCAAAATGAGTATATGCATATCTTAAAAGCATGTTTTAAGGTTTTACTTGAGACCCGATTTATTTCACTAGTTTTTGTGATATTTTCCCTACAAATACTTATAAAATACTTATATTGTTTCATTTCAGATTATGTTTTCGTGCTCACCATGAAACCCCCTTTCAGTGTGACTTTCACAAGAGGGCTGAGGTAAACGAACTATAGTTTTGCAAATTCACAGTTTTACTTTAAAAATGTCATGTCAGCTACTAAAATTAAACAACTTTGATATGTAAATGCTACACTAGTTATCAAAAACTAAGGAAAAATCCCAAAAAAGAGGGATAACACGTTCAAAACTAGGCCAATCTGTTTAAAATTTGAATATGTTGTTAAGTAAAAGGTGCCGAACATTACTACATTATGCAAAATAGTGGCGCTTCAGTCGGAATACGTCATTTGCGAGGAGCATAAAAGTGCATGTCTCAGAGCAAAGCGACAATTGTCGCTTCAAGGCTGAGATTAGACATCTCGCATAGCCAAATTGTAACAATGACCTCCAGGCATCATTTGACCGAAGAACTGCGATGGCGAGCTTTTGGGAGACTAGAGGCAGGACAAAGTCAGACAAAAGTGGCCAGATGGCTAAATGTGAGGTTGGTATCAATGTCAACCGTACGTAGAAGGCTTCCCGAAGGTGGTTTGTTTTCGAGGCGACCAGCCATTTGCGTCCCGCTCAGTTTTGTGTGTCAACGTTTGCAGTGGGCACGTCAACATGTCCTCTGGACGCGTGATCAGTGGAGGGCTGTTCTCTTTACGGATGAGTCCAGATTTAGCCTCCAAAGCGATCGTAGGCGTATTTTGATTTGGAGAGAACCTGGAACTCGTTTTCATCCATCACACATCCGTGAAAGACATGCATGCGGATCAGGCAGTGTCTGTGTTTGGGATGGTATCTCTTTGGGTGGACGCACCGACCTCCATGTCTTTCCCCGTGGAAATGTGAATGCTCACACCTATAGAGATGACATCCTTGGTGCTTATGTGCGCCCTTATGCCGGGGCAATAGGTGATGCTTTCTTGCTACAGGACGATAACGCGAGACCGCACAGGGCTCGCATCGTGGATGCTAACCTTCAGCAGGAAACAATTCAGCGCATGGAGTGGCCAGCTCGATCACCGGACCTGAATCCTATCGAGCATGTTTTGGACGCTTTAGGACGAAGTATTGCTGCTCTTAATCCTCCTCCTAGGACCCTAGCCACGCTTTCAAGTGCTTTGCAAGAGCAATGGCTCTCACTTCCTACCGAACTCAAAGACCGCATAATTGACAGCATCACACATCGCTTTATGTGCTGTATTGCTTCTCGGGGGTACCATACGCCATATTAAAGGTACTTTTCCTATACCAAACTGACACATCCGATTTGTTCCTTGTATACATATGCTAGTTTCTATAGAACCATAATTTTCTGGCAATTTCTTTGTATGCTATTTTATACCTACCTATGTGTTGTATAATGTGTATAAGTTTCATTAAATTTTTTCAGAAATCGCTATTTTTGTGACTTTTCCTTAATTTTTGATAACCAGCGCATCTAAATTATTAAACTTATTATTTGGAGTATAATGTTTATGGAACTACAAATATTCTGGTGACCCGCAAATTTTAATTCTTATCCCCTGGATGGTTTTATGTAAAGAAAATCTTTCTTTGTAATTTCCCATTATCAGTGAACGCTCCTATAATCACTAATTTTAAATGAAGATTCTAAACAATCATTTGATGAACATCAAAATATTTCCCCCTCTTCTATCCCCTTTCCAGTACACAAGTTTTAATCCATAATGAAATTATCTTTTAGTAATTTACAACAAAGCGCGTCATAATGACACACAAAAGGTTACAACCTCACGTATATTTCAATTAGATACCTCAGAGAGTTATCGCATATTTCAATGGAGAGTCATAAAAATGGGAAAATGCGTTAATGATATTTCCAGAAATAATCCTTTCAACAACTATCCCGGAATGAGCTTTTTTTCCAGAAAAGTGAAAAATCTCTGGAGGGCAACTACAAAGATTCATTGTGAAGTCTCTTTCACTAAAATGCACTTTTATAATGAACTTCTGCCGAAATTACATTCTTTTGAAATTAAGTAATTCAGACTATGTCCTTTAATAACGAAACAAAATTTAATCAAATGGAGAAAAAGAAAATAAGTCAAACTACCTCAGTAAAAGGACAGTAAAATGCCATTTACTGTCTGCAAATAGAGAGAATAGAAAGAAAAAAGACTCCATTAAAGTAAGAAGTTAAATCAGTCCAATTTCCATAAATGAGTTGTTTGCGGAAAAAGTTTTTTTTTTTTTACGGTTGAATAGTAGTAGTTAGAAATTTTCATTAAATTAATTATTATAAGCTTACTTAAAAGAAGGAATTAACTGCGGTGTGCTTATAAATAATAGCATAATAGTTTATATTAGTTTATAGATCCTTCTTGCCCATTGATATCATAATACTTAAATAAATATTATAGACTAGCTGAAAACCCGCACTTCGCTACGGAGTACATTCAAATTAAATACCACGGTCAATGTATGCAATTAATACCAAAATAAATATATTTATAATAAATACAACGATCAATGTATGCGATTGATGTATATATATATATATATATATATATATATATATATATATCGCAAGGGTTTTTTTTATAGACAAAATAATGTAAAAGAAAATATTCATATTAAATCTAATAAAACATACTAAAGAATATGCTACAGTTATTATAGTACAGTTTGATGAACATATCATTTACTGTATTTTAATATTTTTTTGGATAATGTCCAATCGTCTGACTTATTAGCAAGAAAAAAAATTCTTTTTTTGTCTATTTACTTGTTATGCTCGTGATGATAAATTTATTTAAAGTACCAGAAAAAAAAATCACGTGATCAGCATTTAATAAATTAAATTCTAAAAATTAATCTTTAAAAATTCACCAAAAATCAGAAAAAGGAGGTAAAGATTCGAAAAAATGAATGATTTTTAAAATGAATGACTTTTCATGCATTATACATGCTACGTATAACAAATGATTTTCAAAAATAAAATTTCATACATAATAATAAACAAAGACATAAGGTCAAAAATTAGATTTTCGTAACATACAAACATGGAAATTGATTTATGAAATATCACATTTCATTGAAATTAATAGTTGATAAAGCCACCTTTCCACGTCAAAGTGTTTTTTATTCCACATGGCATTGATAAAACAATATTTTGAATGTACTTCTGATCAATTAATTTCCAGTTTTGACAGATTGGAGCTTTCAATTCTACAAGTTTATGTGTACTGCATCCCGTCTGAAAATCATTTCTTATACATAGCATGTATAATGTACAAAATTTCATTCATTTTTAATGAATATTAAAGAAGTTTTTGTTAAAAAACCATGTTTTCATACATCAATTTCCAACACTGTATAATTCAAGGCGGCACATCAGATTTAAGATTTAAAAATAGATATTTCAATGAATTACGCCTGTTCTTCGAAAATCGCTCTTCATCACTCGACATCATAAATTTCAAAACTCGAATGAGGGGAAGGGAGGAAGCGACGCTTAAAATCTACCTTCTTATTTAAAAACAAATCATAAGTCTACATTTGCCTATCTGTGATTTAGAAAAATGCAGACAGAAAATCCCTATTCCTCGCAGTTTAAAATAGGGAATGGGAGTGAACCGTGATATCCTTTGGATTTCTGCAATATGCAAACGAATCTAGATTTAAATTTGATAAATCGAAAAAGGGGGAGTTGGGGGGGGATGCCAGTCTGTTTGCCGCTGATCCATCAGACCAAGGGCTCTCTGATACTTTTTGAAATTTAACAAGTAAGATTAACTAGTACAGACATAGCAGGTGTCTAAGTGGGCAGCAAACCGAATTTCAAAAGCTTCTGGAGAGCGGCCATCGGACCATCGGAACAAGTGTTTAACTGTGTTACCTAGGCCAGAGCCTTCTAACACAGATATTTCATGAATATGCCATCGGAGAGCAGAAATAACACAGAAAATAAGAAGAAAGTTCGTTGAGAGTCAATAAAAGTTCAGGAAATTGCAACACAAGAAGTGAAGCAGTGGATCTTTTGGTCAGAACTTTGGATGGTGAAAGGAACAATTCTGATTGGATGTCTCCTGGATCTTCAAGTAATTCGCTGATGTGGGTGGAGTTTACGGCTGTCTGTAAGCTGGAAATCAATTGGCTAGTGTAGCGAGAATAGAGAAAAGAGATTGGATAGAAAGATAAGGTCTGGGATCCGTGAGTTCAATAACTACAAAAATGAGCAAAGCCAAAATGGATTTTTATCAAGATGGCGGAAGGATACAAAGCTACTCTCAATAAAATCTATAATATTGTTAAGACTCAACTCCCCAAATCCATTTCTGGTAACTTTATCAAAATTATGCCTGAAAACATTGACCAATTTCGCTCTATCCAGAGATTTTTAATTGATTCTAAAATAGAATTCTTTGGGAAAAACCCCAAAACTGAACGTCCCCTTAAAATCTTAATTAAAGGAATCCCCCCTGACACCTTGACTGATGAAGTCAAAGGTGAACTCACAACTTTAGGATTTAGCATCCAACGCGTGGTCCAACTTAAACGTTTTAAAACTCGTCATCCCCTACCTATTTTCCTATGCAATCTAAACCAGACTACTAATATCTCAAAAATTTACGAGCTAAAATATTTCCTTGGATATCTAGTTAAAATCGAAGCCTTCAAAGCCAACGGCCCTAAACAGTGTTACAACTGTCAAAAATTTAACCACTCCTCAGAACTCTGCCAACTTAAACCCGTTTGCATGAAATGTGCAGGATCCCATCCAACTTATAAATGCGAAAAATCCCTCGATACCCCTGCCAAATGTGCCAATTGTTCAGAGAACCACCCTGCTAATTACCGCGGCTGTAGTGCCAATCCAATTCAAATTAAATTACGTAAAATTCGTACTAAAACCATAAATGATGCGGCTACTACTGGTAATATCCCTATTAATACTAATATCCCTACCAACACAGGCAACCAATTCAATACCACACTAAGCTCCCCTAATTTCTCCTACAGCCAAGCCCTAAAAACTAATTTAGCTCCTAATTGTTGTGAACCTAATCCAAATTCCCATTTTAATACCAACTCAAATTCTAATGGTCACTCTATGGGTAACCTGGATGACACTCTCTCGAAATTAATTAAAATCCGCGATGTCCTTTCAGAAATTAATTCCCTGTGCAATCAGCTTAATATCTCAGACCTTAATAATTTTATTAATAACCCCCAGTTAAATTCTTTGACTTGTAAATCCTCAAGGGAGGTCATCCCTGCAGCTGCACCTTAGTGCTGCTGCATTTTTTCTTTCCGTTTCCCTTCTTCCTGGCAGTTTCTTCATTGCTTTATTCCCCACCAGGCTAACTCACTCACAGCGATTGCTGGCGTGTGACGTTAGCTTTTGGCTCCCACCCCGTCACTCCGAGTTCGATCCTCGCTGGCGCGACGAACTCCCCTGGCGCTCGTTGATGCTCAGTTTTTCGTAGTTTGCTCTAATTTAAATATAACTTAACTATTTTTAATTAAATTGCTTCCTTTTAATTTCTTCTCTTATTACCTGTTCTTAACACTTGGCTTCGGCCCAGTATTTTTTTTTTTTTTTTTTTTTTTTTTTTTTTTTCCCTATTTTTCTTCCCATGGCTCAATCACAGGATAACAATTTTCCATTGTCCCCACATTCATTACCGAGGATAAAGGGCCCTTCGGGCCCTATTTGGTGCCTCACGAACTGTCATCTGTCTATGTCTATGTCTATGCCAAAATGGATTTGCTCAGAGACAGATAATTAAGTTAATTTCACTCTCATTTTCCTAATTAATTCATATCTTACTCCCTCTCTGGGTAGTATTCTTTTTTTTTTTTTTTTTTTTTTTTTTTTTTTTTTTTTTTTGGCTAATTTTTAATTCATATCATCTTGGACCACGAGTAAATAAGCTACAGTATTCCACATACTCATACCGAGGGTAAAGGGCCATTACTGGCCCTATCAGGCACCTCATGAAAATTTCATTGTCAATGTCAATGTCAATATGCCAAAATGGATTTGCTCAGAGACAGATAATTAAGTTAATAGAAAGTTTAAGGATAGGAAATAGATATTTATTTTATTTTATAAAATTTTATAGATGTTTTTTGCCTAAGAGAGCGGCCAGGCTGTTTCAAATTTAATGTTAGCCAGAGATTTAGCAAATTATGATCATGCTGACAACCTCTTACAGGAAACGGCCTAGAGCCATCCTGTCATTTTCTCAAATGTTTTGTCCTTCGTCCTTATTATAAAAAATAAAAAATAATACTTGGCTTGCCACGGTAAAAAAACATCAAAAAATTTTATAAAAACAAATAAAAATGTATTTCTATCCTTAAACTTTCTCTTTTAATTTTATTCATCTTTGCATCGTATGTAGACCCTCTTTTCTACTGCCCTGCAAGATTTCTCCTCAAGCTCAGAATGAACTGCTTTGTGGGGTACCTGGGCGTAAGCCGAATCCCCAGTACTACATATAGACAGTATTGACAAAGTGCTCATGAGAAAGAAATTAAGTAATGAATATATGCATACATAACGTAAAGAAAAAGTTTAAATATGAGATACCTTAATGGTATACGTAATAAGAAGAAAGGAAAGGTGAAATAAAGTAGAAAAATAAAGAGTGATGAAGTAAGGAGAAAAGGTAGAAAATAAATGAATTTATTAATATTATAAATATTTTTTTATTTTTTTTATTTTTTTTATATTTTTATAATAGATTATATAAGTTTATTTATTTATATATTTTTTTTTTTTGTATTTTTTTGTTTTTGTAAAATAATAAAATAATAAAGAAAAATAAAGTAAGGAAAAAAAGTTGAAGAAAGGTTAATCCGGAGCAGGCTCTAAAAGAGCCGCCCGGGGTCTTTTTCTGTATGAAGGGTCCCTAAAGTCATAGTCTGGAAGTTCTGCGATAATATCGTTATTAAGAGAGTTTAATTGATTGTAAAAGTTAATAGAGACCTGCTGAGCGGCCCTACCAATAGTTTGGACATCGTAGTCACGTCTAATAACCGTATTAGCAAGGTACCTATGGGCCCTCCTGATTTTCCTCAGAATTTTGTTTTGACAAATTTCTAAATTTTTGATGTTAGATTTGGCCGCGTAAGACCAAACAGGAGCAGCATAGAGAGCTGCCCTGCAAGATGCTTAATCACTTTTTCTTATACTATGAACTCACGGATTAGCAGCGGCCCAATCATTTCACTCCTTTCCTATACTATGTTTCATTGGTTCCCCTCTGCTTATTACCTGAAAGTCTGCAATTGAGGGCGTGGCCCAGGAATTGCAGTTGCGACCCATTTCCTATGGTCCTATGGTGCACTACGAGGAGGCTTGCTACGTTAAACCCTGAAAGTCAGTAGTAGAAGAAATGAGTATCACTTATATTTTTGCAATCACCCTTAAGACCATCGAAAGTCAATTCCCTGGAGATCTTTGGACTCATGTTTGTACTGAGGATTCTATGAGGAATTGGGGTGTTGGAGTTGGTGCTATTGCCGATGTGTACAGAAAGCTTCTTTCCTTTAACTAGACAGCCGGTTCAAATAATACTGCTGTTGATGGTGAATTTGAAGCAATTTATGTAGCCTTGCAGCGACGGATTGCCCATAAAACCTGCTTCCTCCAAGCTGCCATTTTATCCAGGTCAGAGCTATAGAACTTGTAACTCAAAACCAATCTATAAGTTCATGACTCTTCTGAACTCCCTTGCACCAGAGCTCTTGCTTATTGAGGTATTGAGCGCAGTGAGTGTGCAGACCTTTTGGTAAAAAAAGATACAACTGTTCTTCAAAAGCCCAGAATGACTTATCGTTCGGACAAACTTTTGATAAATTTAGAATTTATTAAGTTGCACTAACCTGCTATCGCCAAGTAGGCCAAGGGAGACATATGGAAGTGTCTCATCAATTCAGGTTTTCACATTCCCAGTTTCTCCAGCAATACTGCTGTGGCCTTGTTTCGTCTCATAATTGGACACGATTGTCTTAATACTCGTCTATTTAACATTCGACTCATGAGCTTTCCGGATTGCTTGCTCTTTTTGCAACTAAGTACATCCTGTAATATTTGGACACACGCTTTGCATTATATACACTCATGGACAAAAAAAAATTAGCGCACCAAGAAGGAGTCGTCAAAATAAAACGAAATTTTACATACGTAATGACTACTTTGATATAAGTAAATGATAAGAAAATCAAAGAAAAAGGATAATTTATTTCAGAGAAAAAGGCAAACGAACGGAGGAGTTAATACTCCGTTGGACCCCCCCTCTAGCGCGAATGCACGATGCGATACGACCGGGCATTGAGTCATACAAGTTCTGTATGATGTCTTGAGACATTTCGTTCCATATTTGCTGTAACCTTGCCTCTAGTTCGTTCAAACTCGTGGGATGCCCAACTCGTCGTCCCAAATGATCCCAGATATGCTCGATTGGAGACAAGTCTGGGGATCGGGCAGGCCAAGGAAGGGTAGTAACAGTGCGGAGACAGTCTTGTGACACCCTTGCCGTATGAGGCCGAGCATTGTCTTGTTGAAAAATGGCTCCTGGGAGCCGTTGCATGAGTTGCAACACATGTGGTTGCAGGATTTCATGAACATACCGCTGGGCTGTCATGGTGTCACGGAACAATACTAGGGGTGACCGTGTATTGTAGGCAATGGCACCCCATACCATCACACCAGCTGTGGGAGCGATGTGTCGTTGTACAGCAAAGGCAGGATTGAAGCGTTCACCACGGGCTCTCCACACACGAACACGATTGTCATCACTGCCGAGATTGAATCTGGATTCGTCGCTAAAGACGACCTGGTTCCATTCCGCTGCAGTCCAGTTTCCTCGTGCGCGGCAAAACTCCAAACGGAGGCGTCGATGGGTGGGCGTCAAGGGCAGCACACGTAATGGGCGCCGCGATACCGACTGTCCTTCAGCCAGGCGCCTTCGTATGGTTCGAGAAGACACAGAGGCCCCTAGTGAAGGTGCTACCTGTGCCTCGATGGCGGCCGATGAAGCAGTTGGCTGTACGCGTGCATTTCTTACGATGTGGCGGTCTTCTCAACGACTGGTATGTCGAGGGCGTCCTGAGCCTGGTCTTCGTGTACATGACATCTCTCGGGTCCACTGGTCCCAACACCTCCTCACAACACAATCAGAGCGGCCTAATTGACGAGCTACTCGCATAGCTGACCACCCAGCTTCCATCATCCCGACGATTCTCCCCCTCTCATACTGCGACAACTGCTTATATTGTCTTCGAACACGGCGTAATGGCATGTCTATCTCAGCTCTTCCTTTGTAAATGATTCAGCACACTCAAACAAGCTTTGGTTACCTGTTTTATACTCCACAGAGTACGATGTTCAACGCCCTCTACCGGCTATACGTAATGCGCAATCACGCTGCATTTCTAATCATTTGCATATCTCCCCGACATGTACCTTCATTGCAAGTTTCGTTACGATCCCGCAATTATTTCTTGGTGCGCTAATTTTTTTTGTCCATGAGTGAATTTTTAATTTTGTTCAAAAATATTGGGTAGCAAGTCAGCCAATGGCTTAGATCGTAAAAGCCAGGAATTTGTAAATGACTATTTTATATTTTTACTATAAACTCAAGAATAGAGTAACATAAACCTCTAGTTCGTTATTCAATAGTCTAAATTATCGATAGATGTTTTAAGCACAGCAATTTGGCCATCAACATGAGTTTGTATTAAGAAAATGGTATTTTTTTTCCAAAATCCGTGGCATTATCAATATATTTCAACGAAACTGATAGCCACATACTGAAATGAGACTCTTAGAGGTTTTTGTTCTTAAATGAAGGGCCATATTGGAAAAGAAATAAACTGACTTTTTATATTATTGTATTTAGAATAATTTTCTCATTTTCAAAAGTTTTCACGGTACTATCTGAATTCTATTCAGTGTACTTCGTTTTCTGCAAAGTGTATACACAAACAGATTATGACATCTATAATGTTATATATTTCGTTTTTGCCTTTTGCATATCTTTGAAAGGTTATTGTAGGCTTTCAACATACGCGATAACTGGTATTTTAAGTTAAATATTGTGAGTGAGACAAGAATTATCACTTTTACTATAAAATTTTATTTTGTATAAATTGATCATTAAAATTTGAAAGTCAAATAAAAATATCAGATCTGTTCAGAGTTTTTAAAGAAGTTTTTCCCTTTTTCTGGCAAAAAATGTAAGCACTCTACACATGCGCCGCTCTTTATATATGATAAAAGACATGCAAACTTACTTTGATAATTACAATTTTTTCTTAGTTCTTAGTTCTAATTTGTTTAGATGTTTTCAGAAATTTACAGCTACACCACATCGTCTTATCTATATATATAAAACAGTTCCGTAATTGACTCACTGACTGACAGAAATACAACGCACAGACCAAACCGCTGGACCTAAAGGGCTGACATTTTGCATGGCGATTCTTCTTATAGTGTAGGGGTGCACTAAGAGAGATTTTTCAAAAATTCTTCTTAGATTGTTTTAAATTAAAATTTTAAGCTGTTTTAGTAACTTTTTTTAAGTTTGCATTTAAAATAATAATTTGAGAGTTATAAAATTTATATCACAAAGATCGTAAAAATTCCTTTAAGATGAAATCTTTTTCGAATCTTTACCTCTATTTTCTGATTTTTGGTGAATTTTTAAAGATTAATTTTTATAATTTAATTTATTAAATGCCGATCACGTGATTTCTTTTCCTGGTACTTTAAATAAATTTATCGTCACGTGCATAACAACTAAATAGACAAAAAAAATTTCTTGCTAATGCGGCAGACGATTGGACATTATTTTGTCTATAAAAATATCCCTTACGATTTTTTTATAAATATATATTTTTTTTCTACATCAATTGTATATATTGATCGTCGCATTTATTATAAATATATCTATATTTATTTTTTTGGCATTAATTGCATACATTGACCGTTGTATTTAATTTGAGTGTACTCCGTAGCGAAGTGCTGGTTTTCAGCTAGTATAAGATAAAAAAACATTCAAACTTACTTTGTTAATTACAATTTTTTCTTAGTTCTTGGTTCTAATTTGTTTAGATGTTTTCAGAAATTTACAGCTACACCGTCTTATATAAAATAATTCTTGCTGGGAAACAGTCACAATTTCCGGGAAAATTCCAGTTTCTTTATGTATTAAGATAATTAACATTTCTGTGGTACGAGATATCCCAGAAAAGTAATATCAGGAACTGATGAATCCGTAGTACATAATTATTTGTGTCTAATTTATTTATCCCATACCTGCATGTTCTCCTGTAATTCTCCTGGGGATATAATGCATGGATTTACATTAAATAAAAGGCAAGAGAATGCATTAATGTAATGAACGTTGCAGCTCCTCAGTAAAGTCGCCGCGGTTCTCAGAAAGCCCGGCGACAACGTAGCCAAACTGTTAAACGCCTTTACCATACTTTGCGAGCACTTCTGCCCTGACCCGGGTTCGATCCCAGCTCAGGGAACTTCTGGCTAGCTCTTACTTAATGTTTTTCTGGCACGCTAGGCCGTGCCTCTTTTGCTTACCTCCTCGTTTTATCTTTAATTACTTTATTTACTGGTATTAATTACTTTACTTAATTAATTTAATTAATTTTAAGTCTCTTAATTTTTTCCTTACTGTTTATTAAGGTTAACTTAATTTTAATTTTTCTCCTAACCCCTATCTACATTTACGTAAGCTTTAACTTATTCTTTTTTCTCGAGCACTGAATTACAACTCGATTTCGAGTATCACTGCGATTGTTACCTTGCAATGTCTACCGTGCTGACCGGAGATAAAGTCCAATCGGACCAGGGAGCTCCAGTTTATACCCCAATTAGCCGGATGTAATGAACGTATTTCTCCGGAACTAATCAGATGTGAATATCAGGCTCAATGTTTCATTTCTCTATTAAATAATACATCATAGCTAGATTCCAAAAATGGAGCGCATCTGGTCATTATACGTGCTTTATCGATTAAAGTTAATTACAGAGCTGAGTAAATGGAAATATAATTGTTGTGTGCTCGTTCTGGCATTGAGTTATGTGTAATACATAGATGGATATCCGTGTACAATCTTCCCTGAACAGCGGTAAAATATTACGGATTTAGATAGAGCCGAGTTTGCTAGGGAAAAGGGGGAATCAGATGTTAATCTATATATAGTACAAATTTTAGAAAGAACTTTTGTAATATTATTTTTGGAAAAGAAACATTGCAAGAGTAAAGAGGAGATAATTTCAGTGAAAGGAAAGAGATAGACAAATGAGAAAGGAAAAATGCTTTAAGGGGGGTCCAGGACACAAAATTGTTCGAATTTTCGAAAAAAAATTTATTGCATTAAAAATTTTTTTTTTGTTCCTTTACGCTTAAAATGACGTTTACATCATGTTTCTATCTTAATTAGAACAAGATAAATTATTATTTTTTTTTTGCAACATTCTAATAGTAGCCAATCGTTGTTTAAACCTGTAAGAGCATTTTTCTGCATGATGGGTTTTTTTCCACATTTCTCGTCTTTAAATTGTTATAAGTCCAGAACCGTTAAAGATAAATGGTTGAAACTTGGAACATATCTTTTTCAACTATTTTACTTTAATTTTGATTCAGCAAATTTGAAAAAAAATATTTACTTTTGAAAATATGATTTTTAAAAAATAAGTTACATAATTTTTTGTTGTAATTTTTATCTAAATATTTTTAATTTCTTATAAAATTAATATTTCAAAAAATACTGAATCAAAATTAAAACTTGTATATTTCTGTTTAATTAAATAAAAAAAAAATTTGAAATTCGACAAATAGTATTTCGAGTTATAAAGATTTTAAATTACCCCACTTTTATTAAAGATTTTAAATTTCAAAATTTTTTAAAAACTTTTTGAGAAATTTTATGATGTGATTTTGTTTGCAAATTATATGGTTGACCATCACAAAAAAATTCAAAATTTTAACTCAATAAATTAAATTTTTTTAAATATGTGTCCCGAATCTCCTTAAAAATTGGAAATTGTCAAGAACTCCCATGACGTAGCAGCGATTCCAGCGCCAATACGACACCCACGCATACTACTGCGCTTTGGCGCGAGGCAGATGAAAAACGGACATACGAGAGACGAGACCCCCTTCGGTTTTGTTCCATAGATACAAGGGAGGTCTTCGGTAATTTTATGTAAATCGTATAAGATCTGTTTATATATGTAGAAGTTCTGTGTAATTTATCGTCTTGTCAGTAAACGTCTTTTGTTCGTGTATCAAGATCTAACGTCGTTATTTTGCGTGAGTGTCTTTATTGGATAACTCCCGTTCAGTGGCAGCCTGGAATGAAAGGTGAGTGATTCTTACCTTATTTAATTGACACTGACATATTTTTCTGTTGTTTTTTGAGGAAAAATAACAATATGGCGCCCGAACAGGGACTGCCACGAAAACGGTAGTAAATTTGACATTTCGATACGCATTATTAAAGTACAAAGTTATAAGCTATATGTTATTTTAGAAATTGATTGTTGAATAGTGATACAAAATGACAGACGAAATACATAAATTGAAAAAGAAACGCGGTCATATACGGGCTGCGGTTACAAAATTGATTAATAAAATGCAAACAGATCTGGTGAATCCAGACCTCGAAGTAGAGGATCTGGAACTTTTCTTAGAACATTTGAAAGAAAAATCGGGTGAATTAAAAGAAATAGATGCCGATATCGAAAAATTAACGAATGTTAAGGATTTAGACGAAGAATTAGTAGGTGTCGAAGAATTTCGAGAGAAAATTACTACATTCACGTATAAAGCAAACCGAAAGATAAAAGAAATTAATAGCGAACGACAACAATTGAGTACATCTAACAGCTCAGAACAATTAAATGAAACCCCAGTAGAAAACCGTAGAAATGAAAATCAAATTATTAAATTACCAAAGCTCACAATTCAGAAATTCTACGGTGAAAGTTGTGACTGGCTGACTTTCTGGAACTCTTTTTCATCAGCCATACATACAAATAAAAATCTCGATGCTATAAGCAAATTTAATTATCTCAAATCCTTTTTGGGCGGAACTGCCTATAACACTATTGAAGGTTTTGATATCACCGAAAAAAATTATGAAACTGCTGTGGGGTTACTCACTGAAACATTTGGAAATACACAAATACTGATCGATGCACACATCGACAAATTACTTAATACGAAACCATTAAAAAATTCTAATGACGTGAAAGGGTTTCGGAACCTCTTTAATCATTTACAGAAAAATATCAGAAGTTTAGAAAGCTTATCGGTAAAAAAGAGTAGCTATTCAAGTATATTGGTTCCTATTTTAACCAAATTAATACCCCGTGACCTGCTTTTGGAATTTAACAAAAAAGAAAGAAACCCAAAAGGCTCCGAAGTCGATGAGTTCATAAATTTTTTATCCTCGCAGCTTATAGCTAGAGAACGGACCTTTTTGAATGTAAACGATTCTGTTCCAGAAACCAAACTGTCTCATAAATATAACGTTCGCAATACGAGTCATCAAAACATCGGTAGCGCCGGCCAAGGTCAGTCGACGGCGTCCGCTTTAATAAACGAATCCTATCAGGATAGGAAAAGTGAAGTATACCAGAAGTGTATATTCTGCAAATCTCGTAAACATAGCTCTGTTTCATGCACCGATAATCAATTGAGCTTAGAAGATAGAATTGAAATTTGTAAGCGGTCTGGCTCTTGTTTTAGGTGCTTAAATGACAAAATTAAAAAAAGACATCTATCTTCTGGGTGTAGGGCCAACGTCACGTGTCAGCTATGCTCAGGCCGACATGTCAGCATAATGTGTATGGGAAAAAGAAAATCAAAACCAAAAGAGGATTTTTCGAAAACAGAAACAGATTGCGCTTTGGGTAATTCTTCTTCTAGGGAAAAAGTTATGTTGCAAACACTTATTGTAAACATTTCGGGTAATACGCAGAAACATTTGCTACGCATCATAATTGATACTGGGTCTTCTTGTAGTTATGTTTCACAGTTTGCTGCGCGCAGGTTAAAATTAAAAAGTGTAGGGCAGGAATTGATTCTTCATGGACTATTTGGAGGGATACAGAAAAAAGAAGAGCATAAAAAATATGTTATTAATTTAAGTAATGTTGACAACAGTTTCAATTGTAAGCTTAATGTAATGGAACAGAAAACTATTTGTGCCCCAATTCCAAAATTAGAAAATAGGGAAATTTTGAAAGAAATTAAAGAGTGCGGAATTTTTCCCAGTGATATAACAGTGAATGAAAACTTCTGTTTGTTCGATAACGACGCTAACGAAATCCACGGACTTATAGGCGCGGACTATGCCGGAAAACTCTTTACAGGAGAAATTAAAACTTTGTCAAATGGACTCGTCGCGATGAATACTTATTTCGGCTGGACTATAATGGGGGGAACGGGGGAAAGCCATAGTGTTAATGAAGTACTTTTGTCGCTTCATGTTAGTGACTTGAAAATTTGTGACTTATGGTCACTTGACTCGCTAGGAATTACGGAACCGAATATTTCTCAAACGAGATCGGAAATTGAGGAACAGGCGAAAAATCATTTTGTGCGCTCGTTAAAAAGAGATAACGAAGGTAGATATCAGGTGTCACTCCCGTGGTTGGAGGTTCATCCTGAATTAACAGACAATCGAAACCTTGCCGGAAAACGGTTAAGGTCTTGCGTAAGAGCTCTTCAAAAAAGAAACTGTCTTCAAGATTACGAGAATGTATTCAAGGAATGGGTGTCCGAAAAAATTATAGAACCTGTTGACGCTGAGGAACTGACAAAGGACACGGGTCATTATTTACCTCATAGACCAGTTTTCAAAGAGAACTCAACAACTAAAATCCGTCCCGTTTTCGATGCGTCAGCAAAAGAAAGAAATTCGGCATCGCTGAACGATTGTATTGAAAAAGGGCCAAATTATTTAGAGTTGGTCCCTAAACTCATAAACCGATTTCGGCGTGGGAAATATGGAGTAATTTCGGATATCCGTCGAGCTTTCCTACAAATAAGCATAGATCCCTCTGATAAGAAATTCCTTCGGTTCTTATGGTGGGAGGAAGGGGATCCAAGAAAACTGATTGTTTATTCACACTGCCGTGTCGTTTTCGGAGTAAATGCAAGCCCATTTTTACTCGCCGCGACAATCAATTATCATTTAGAGAATATATCGGGATCTAAAAGGGACATAGCTTTAAAACTTAAGGAATCTATGTATGTAGATAACTGTGTAGCGAGTGTGGACACCATCGAAGAGTTAAACTCCTTTATTACGGTATCTAGGGAATTGATGGCTTCTGCTCAATTTGATTTAAGGAGTTGGAAACACAACCGATCAGGTGATGATGAGGAAAATTCAATATTGAACCTATCTGGGGAGGAATTTAAAGAAATCGTTTCAGTGTTGGGCCTTAAATGGAATTTGTACAATGATACTTTATCCTGTGAGATAAAGGAGGAAACCTATCATATATTGAGTAAACGAAACGTATTGTCAGTATTGAGCAAAATTTTTGACCCTATTGGTTTCACGAGCCCTGTCACTCTTGTTCCTAAATTAATCCTACAGGAATGTTGGAAGGAGAAAATTAATTGGGATACAGAGCTCCCGGATATTTTGGGGAAAAAAATTCTAAAATGGGTCAATGAACTCAAATACCTGAAAGAGATAGAAATCCCTAGGAAACTCCCTGAATTAAATGAGAATGCTACGCTGCACGTCTTCGTGGACGCTAGCAAATCTGCTTACGCAGCTGCAATTTTTATAAGAAATGATTGTGAGGGTGTTGTTACTTGTCAATTATTACAGGCTAGATCAAAAGTAGCGCCCTTAAAACCAATAACCATTCCCAGATTAGAAATCCTTGCATGTACCATAGGAGCCAGACTCGCTAACACCGTAAAACAAGATCTTAATATGACAAACATGTGTACTTTCTATTATACTGACTCAATGAATGCCTTATACTGGATTAAAAAAGAAGATAACTGGGCCACATTTATAGCTAACCGAGTCAGTGAAATTAGGAAATTGACTAATCCAGAGAATTGGCGACATATTCAAGGGAAATTTAATCCCGCGGATTTACCCTCGCGTGGATGCGGTCCTAAAGAATTGTTGAAATCCCATTGGTGGGAGGGACCCGAGTGGTTAAAACTACCACTCGAAGAATGGCCAACTAATGAAATTACTCCTGACATCGAAGTACTCAATTCAGAGAGAAAAAAGACTATAATTTCGGCTACGAATTTGGTTACAAACAGATTTGAATTCTTTCAAAAGATATCTTCTTTTAGAAAAATTGTAAGAATCATGGCTTACATAATTCGGTTTTATAAGAATATAAAGAGAAACCCTAATGACAGGAAAAAGGGAAAACTGGAGATAGAAGAAATTGAAGCATCCGAGAAAGTAATTTTAAAGGAAATACAAAGGGAATATTTCACTAGAGAGGAAAAGTTAAACTTGCGAACTGTGAAGGACAGTGATGGTTTGCTGCGAGTTGAAACTAGAATTGCATCTAGGAAAGACTTAGCCACATTTAGATATCCTATATTATTGCCTAATAAGCATCAAGTGGTTGGAAAATTGATAATGAGCAAACATATCGAACTAGATCACGCAGGCACGCAAACATTGATGTCCTATCTCAGGGAATACTATTGGATCGTTAAGAGCAGAAAGACAATACGAGAAGTGATAAGAAACTGCACTAGGTGCAGAAGATTTTCTGTTCATCCATTAGAAGCCATAAGCATCCCTCTTCCAGAGGACCGAGTTAGAGATGCGGCTGTCTTCGAAATAGTGGGTACCGATTTATGCGGTCCTTTGTTCCTAAAAGGCGACACAAAATGTTGGGTGGTACTGTTCACATGTGCCATCTACCGCGCTGTACATTTTGAATTAGTGACTTCTCTATCAACTGACTGTTTTATTTTGGCCTTACGTCGCTTTATTGCGAGAAGAGGACGCCCGTCCACTGTGTACTCTGATAATGGAAAAAACCTTGTAGGAACAGCTAATCTTTTAAAAGGTATTAATTGGGAAAAGATTGAAAATTTTGCATCAGAGAAAAGAATTTCATGGAAATTTAGCCCTCCATCTGCCCCTTGGTGGGGTGGATTTTGGGAAAGATTGGTGGGAATGCTAAAGAGTATTCTGAGAAGGGTTATAGGGAGAGCTAGTTTGAATAACGAAGAGTTAGGTACAGTATTGTGCGACGCTGAAAGTTTGATTAATTCCCGACCCTTAACATACCTTTCAGAAGATCCTGAAGATCTGTTAGCTCTTACTCCATCTATGTTCTTACAGGAAATTAGAGAAGTTGGTGTTCCGGATTTCGATATAATCGATTCGAAGAAATTGAAAAAGAGGTATGCTTACCGATTAAAATTGCGACAAGATCTACGAAACCGATTCAGAAATGAATACCTGGGGTTGCTGAAAGATTATTCTAAAGTTAAAAGACAATCATTAATCAAAGAAGGAGATGTAGTACTTATTGGAGACACCAACACTAAAAGAATCAACTGGCCATTAGCGAAAGTCGTAAAGACACATCCTGGAAGAGATGGAAGAATCCGAGTGGTTGAATTGAAAACTCAATTTGGAAGTCTTCTGAGACCAATACAGAAGCTATATCCGTTGGAAATGGCAGAGAATGAACTTCCATCATTGAACAATCCAATGAGAAAAGAGGAGGCCAATACTTGCCCTCTCCAGGATCAAATTCCTGACAGACAAGAAGTTCGTTATTCTCGTTATGGACGAACCTTAAGACCAACCAAGAGACTAAATTATGTATAGCTGTACCACTTTTGTGACTAATTATGTGACATTTTTGTATTTTAATGTGATTTGTTAGTTTTTTTCAGAGGAGCGTGGGGACATTCTTAACTTGCCTATGACTTCTTTGACTGCTGTTTGAATTCCTCGTAACCTCGGAATCCAAAGGTGGGAGAGTGTCAAGAACTCCCATGACGTAGCAGCGATTCCAGCGCCAATACGACACCCACGCATACTACTGCGCTTTGGCGCGAGGCAGATGAAAAACGGACATACGAGAGACGAGACCCCCTTCGGTTTTGTTCCATAGATACAAGGGAGGTCTTCGGTAATTTTATGTAAATCGTATAAGATCTGTTTATATATGTAGAAGTTCTGTGTAATTTATCGTCTTGTCAGTAAACGTCTTTTGTTCGTGTATCAAGATCTAACGTCGTTATTTTGCGTGAGTGTCTTTATTGGATAACTCCCGTTCAGTGGCAGCCTGGAATGAAAGGTGAGTGATTCTTACCTTATTTAATTGACACTGACATATTTTTCTGTTGTTTTTTGAGGAAAAATAACAGAAATCAATGAACGTAAGGTTGATCTATGACATGTCATGGTTTAGTAGTTGCACTGCCATAGAATTGATATTTCCAAACATTTTATACTTTGTAAACCTGAGTATCAGGTATCATTATATTTACTATTTTGGATGGCTCTCTTCTGTCATCGTTAGACTTTTATTCATAGTTTCTAAACTAAATAATAAGTAACCCAAAGAGACTGCTCACGTTGAAAATGTCATTTTTTGACTATGTTGGTCAATTTCATTCTTTGTAAGAATCGTGTAATTCAATCTTTTCTCTTTTCAAAACCGTTTTGATTTTCATTCTGCATCAATTAGAAGCAGAGTTATAGCATTAAAAAATCATTGTCTGCTACAAAATTGAAGGGACAGACAACTTTAAATGCGTTTTTCTCAGAATTATGTGTTTTAGCACAAATCTATACCGTTATCATGATATCTCATATAATAATGTATATAATTTGATAAAATTTTTAGGAAATACTTTAGATGCTATTGTTAATGAAATGACGTACAATAATTAATGTATAATAGGTAGTTTTTAATTTGGGGCTGTTTTTATAAGGAAAGGAATGGTGAATCGGGGAAAATTTTCATATTGGAACATAAAATTGCGTGTATTATTTTGGCATTTTAAAATTTCTCATAGATTGTAGGTCATTTTGAAGATAACTATCATATGTATCATGTGTGAGAGGCAAATTTAAATTTTAGCATTAGAATTTTGTGCAGAGGGATAAGCGTTTTAGATAAATTTCATTAAAAATTACCCCAAATTGACCAGTTTATAAAAAAGTATGGTATTTATAGGTAAGTTTTTGTTTCTTTATTTTAATTTTTAAGTGCTATTTTACCATAAAAGACCAAAAAATCCTTTAAAAAGTGGGTTTTTTTTTAAAAATTGGCTCCGACCATAGGACCATGTGATTAACTGTGTTACCTAGGCCATCGCCTTCTAACACAAATATTTCACGAGGTTGACAACGGAGAGCGAAAGTTCCACCGAAATAAGAAAAGGAAAGTTCGTTTTTTAATATCTTCGGAAGCGTAAATTGCAACACAAAAGTGAAGCAGAGAGTTTTATGGTCAGAGCTTTGGAGGGTGAAATGAAGAGTCCTCAATGGACGTCTCCAGGATCTTCGTGATTCTTGTCTGGTGGAGGCGGAGTCAATAGCTGTCTGAAAGCTGGTTTTCAGTTGGCAGGTAGAGAGAGGAGGAAGAAAAGAGTTTTGATAGAGAGATAAGGTTCAGAATCCGTGAGTTCTAAAACTAGGAAATCGAGCAAATCCAAAAGGATTTACTCAGAGACAAATAATAAGTGCTAGAAAGAAGTTTAAGGATTGTAAATTGGCACCGAACGTAGGCAGTTAACTTATAAACCTATTTTATGTAATTAAAATATCTATTGATAATCTACAAGCTGCAGGTTGATATTCCGTCATTAAAAAAGAAATAAAAGTGGTATTTTGCATATAGGAATATGTCCTCTTCGTACCATCTCAGGGCGCAAACGCGAAACTTTTTGTCCGGGCCCGGAAGTCTTCAGGAAGTGGGGAGAGGGTACAATGAAAATATTTATTAAAAAGAGTTGTCTTCATCACCACTGTCAACTATGTTCAATAATGCCTCTGGTGGAATATAACAAATATGCTACTCTTTTAGCTGCACTCTTCAGGGTGGAATGCCTTAAAGATGCAGTGTTAAAGTTTCTGTTTCAAACAAAGCACATCAGATGGAACAACTTTAACCAAAGCAATTGCTAATAACCTCAAAATGGAAAAAGAATTATAATTACCTTTGAAGTGGGTTTGGTTCAGGTACGTTATGTTACCTTAAAATCTTCATACAGAAATAAATAGCACCAAAGTAAACCCAGTACAGCTGTAGTTTTC
This sequence comes from Dolomedes plantarius, assembly GCA_907164885.2. Lineage (NCBI taxonomy): Eukaryota > Metazoa > Arthropoda > Arachnida > Araneae > Dolomedidae > Dolomedes > Dolomedes plantarius. The sequence continues at coordinate 255,550 of CAJRAI020000252.1, read as the reverse complement.
TTAGCAATTCTCTGTAAATAATTGTCTCCAGTAAACAAAAATCATAAAATCTGCTTTGTTTGCAAAATTTTCTTGAGGAGCCCTTACACGACAATTCTGCCTGTTTATCCTTAACGGATGCTGTTACACCATTTTCTTGGCCCAAAACATATTATAGAAGATCAATTAATGCAATGTGCATGTCTCTATCAGTAGAAACAGAAAATCTTTCATGAAGGATGTTTTATACGGACCATTATGCATAACTGTGCTTTAAGTCCATTAAACTCAAGAAGGAGATTTTTATGGTTTGTTATACAGTGGACGCACGTTAATTCGAACTTGGTTAATTCGAACTACTCCAAAGGCCCCAAAAAACTTCCATTGGAGTTAATGTTAAAAATATCTCATTAATTCGAACTAAATTTTTATCACTTCGGTTAATTCGAACTAAAAATTTGACAAAAAAAATTCTTTTTCCTCGTTTAATGGAGAAAATACACACTGTATTTATTTTTTTGTGTGTCAAAATTTCTTTTCTGTGTAAAGAGTTACATGCCTGCATTCCTAGACTATTGCATGTCCGTTAAACGTTAGTAGATATTGTCCTTCTTATTAGTGCTAAACGGAAAAAGCAATTTTCCTTTATTTGGATCGATTTTCTTAGAATTTCAGAAAAACTAGTCTTTACTACAGATTCTAGGGAGCTGCGTCAGTTATAACTGCAGTGCAGACAAGTTAATGTGGTCTAGTTTTTCTTCCTCATTGTGTGGTGTGAACGTGTAAAAATTGAGGATGTCTACACGTAGAAAGTACAAAACCCTAACTTTGGAGACAAAGATAGAAATTTTAAAGAAAGTAGAGAATGGAGAATGTAAAACAAAGTTAGCAGCTGACTATGGAATTAAAAAAAATGCCTTGTCAACTAATTTGAAAAACAAGGAGTCAATTTTAGATTCATGGGAAAAATCAAAATTTGCTAGAGGAAGGAAACGCATGGGAAATGCGTCCCAAGAAGTTCTAGAAAAAGCTCTACTGCTATGGTTCCAGGATGTTAGATCTCGAAATTTTCTGATAAATGGACCCCTAGTGCTGACGAAGGCTGATTAATTGGCAAGTCGAATGGGTATTGATTAATTTAATTGCAGTGATGGATGGCTTTCTCGATTTAAGTCAAGGCAAAATATTTCTTATCAAACTGTATGTGGCCAAAGCTCTGATGTAACCGAAGACGTATGCACTAATTTCGTTAGGAAACTGCCAGGGCTTTTCTCTACTTACCTGCCGAAAGATATTTTTAATGCGGCCATAATGGACAAAGCCATAATGGACTCTATTAAAACTCTGAAAGCATTTATTCAGATGGAACCTTCCTCTGAAAATGAATTGAAATGTTTACTTCAATATGAGAAGCTGGCTGAACAATGTAGACATCATAAATAGAACCAAACATCCATTTTACAGTTTTTCCCCAAAGTGTAATTCATATTTTTAATAAAAGTTTACTTTATACTGCATATCTTCTGCTTCATTTTATGATTAAGGTAAGTCTGTATTGCTTTTTAATATGTTTAACTTTAGATAACATAGTATAATATATTTTCAGGGGTTATACATACTAGGAGAGCTTCTTCTTCAGTGATACAAATTTAAAGTTATATATTTTCTCTTAACATCGGATAATTCGAACTTCGGATAATTCGAACTTTTTCTCAGAACCTTCGAGTTCGAATTAACGAGCGTCCACTGTACATGCAAAAATTTTTTTTATATGTGATATAACTCAAACTTTTTTGCAAAGATTCTCCTCATACAGTGTTCCTAGACTGTTTTTATATTAGAAGTTGGATTGAAAAAATTTATGTAGACAAAAATTTAAAAAAAATATTTCTTCATAGAAAAGTTTTGCTTTGTATCAATTAAAAACTTTTATAAGGAATATTTTATTATATCCTGAAGAAAAATTAACCTCAAATCTTTTCTAGGTATTCAAGGGGGAAAATCATGCGTTTAGTGCTATTGGTTGTGTCACGTAACACATTAAAACTAAATTCATGTGAAGTTTATAGATTCAAGTATTTTAAAACAAAATTTCACATTGCTGAAGAGTTTTTGGTAAAGTAATATTTATATTAAATATTTATCGAATATTTCAAGGCAAAAAAAATGTTTACGTAATACCTATGAATAATAAAATAAAATGTTGGTACTCTCACCATTATTTTCAGAGAAAAAAATATAAATGGGTAAGGAGTAATAAGTTTGTGATGAAAGGTCTATATCGAGGTTATGGAGCCCTACTCTCTGGTGCCTCGTTAATGTACCATGTTTATGTGATGAATCGTTAAAAGCATTAATAATATATAAAATGCATGATCTCTTAATAAAGTATAAAAATCTAGGATAAGTAAGATAGTTTTATTTAACAAAGTTAAATTGCTAAAAAAAAGTCTATGAATTCATTTGTTAGTTTTCACATAAAAAGGCCAAATAAATAGTTTATTTTAAAATGCATCTTGTCAAAGTTTAAATGAAAGCAGATGATTGATTCTTTTAATAATAAATTATAATTTAAGACATTTTATGCAAATATGTTCAAGGAAAATTTTAAATAATACTTTCTTAATCTGTTAGACTTATTCTCTGATTCAAAATTTTGGACATTTTATCAATCTGTACTCTATACAAATGCATGATCATTAATTATGCTGAAACAATTAAACATGATTCATATGATATCATTGAAATTTTCTATTAGTGATATGAGATAGATTCACTAATAAAAAAAATATTTCGCTATCATAGCTCGAGAAAAGCAACGAGAATTATTTGGCCGCCTTAAAACAACAACAAAAAATTTAAAGAGCCATTTTCTACTCCGATTTTGAAGAATTCATACTTTTACGAGCAGCAAATATTTTCAAAATATTGTCGCGCTTGAGTTAAAGCTTCTTTTGCTGTTACTTATTTGTGCTTTTTCTCTATCAAAGGGCGTTAACTAGTTTAGATGTTACATACTATGAAAAACTAAATGGTATACCACACTTCTTACTTATTTTTAAATATTTCTGAAAATCTGATTTTTTTTTCTATAATTGAATGTAAAAAAATGGCCAAATGTGGTAAAAATATGGTATCCTTGATATGAGTAGCGAAAGAAATAATAATAAATGTCGTTAAAATCGGATCAAATGTCATGAAGTTTAAAGGTACTACAGTGGAGTGCCGATAATCCGAATTGATTCGGACCGAACCCTTTTCGGATTAACGAATTTTTCGGATTAAGCGAAATCATTCTTAAAATATACTTAAATTGCATAATAAAACGTGATTACATAAATATTGCATATTGCGTGTGATTAGACAGTTTATTTTATAAGGTCTTGTTAACCTTTATGGTCGTGATCCGACAAATCATTATCTTGTAGAAGTAATCATAACTGTAGAACCAACTCTTATTTACATCTAGTTTATTGAAAATCTTGGTTAAATAATCATTTACAAAGTTCATTCCGAAGAACATTGATACACTCCTGAGAGCGGGGTTCATTATTCAAAGTCCAAACGAGACCCTCTCTCTCTCCGTACGCGTGGCGACCTTTCAACAGTCCAAGTCTATTCTCCCCCTCATTCGTAACACGTCGTTATTTATGCATTCTTCTCAGCCCTTTCTCGAACCATCTCGAATACCGGACCTTTTCCGGTTCCGCCCTCTGCAGTCCACCTATGGTGAATTTCTTTCCTGCCGACTTTTCCGAGGGAAAAGCGCGCCGCTAATGGGTTTCACAAATCATTCTAAATTACTCTTACCTAAATTATTCCCTAATTATTCTAAATTACTCTAAATTACTTCTAAATTACTTTTACCTATTGTCGCACATCTCCAAAGGTGTATATCGTTCGCAGAAGAGTGTAAGTTGTTCGTTCAGTAGAGTGTAAGATTTTAGACGATCAGTAGATTGTTGAAATGGTTTTGAAAGAACCTGTCAACGTGTCAGACGAGAGTGAAGGTGGAGCAGACGGTGACAGAGAGCAGAAGGTATCCCACTCAGACGCCGGGGCTGCATTGGATGTAGTGCTATGCTACGTACAGCAACACTCCGCCGCGACCAGAGCGGACACCATATTTCTGACGCGTTGGCGTAATTTGGTTTCAAGGGAGAGGTATTCTTCTCTTCGACAAAAAAAAATTTAACAGATTTTTTTCAAACCAATGTAGTTCAGTAATAATTAGTTCAGTACATTGTCTAACTTTCAATTTTCTTGTGATTTTCAGAAACATACTTTATATTACTTAGTATCACTGTGGTTTTATTGTAACCTTTGTTCTTTTTGACTTTTGGTTTCGGATTAAGCGGACTTTCGGATTACTGAAGTTCGGATTATCGGGACTCTACTGTATTTGATTATATTTTGAAAAGTATTCTTCAAAGGACTTAGACAATGCACGTTGATTTCATATAAAAAATTCCCTGTTTTTCGGATTTCAATACTGCTTCTTACTATTAGCCTAAGGAGAAAACTTTTGAATACAGGCCCTGATTTTCCATTAGGCCCAGTAGACCCGGGCCTGGGCCCCCCCCCCCCAAAAAAAAAAAAAAAAAAAAAAATTCAAAGGAAAAAAAGAAAAAATTCCCAATTCAAATTTTCTTTTATTTTACCTTTTTTAATAGCAATTATTTTAGATATCCTTTCAAATTTGATTGATTGATTGGTTCATCCTATGTATAGTTTTATGTATCATATGTATGTTGTAGTGTATATAATGGATTAATAAGTTTTTCTGGTTGGATTGTATTAGTGTTTTAATGACGAAGTTAATATGTTCTATTGCTTTTTGTTATTTGATAATGTTCTAGGCTTATACGCTTCAAATAGCCAATTCTTGGTAAAATGGTACTTTCACAATGATTCATGATTATTTTTTTTGTGTGTGTCAATTTTGGAAATTTTACGCCCACATCAGTGTTATGCGAATGCATAGCTTTGAACTCCGTTTTCTTCATTGGAAAATAGATTTTCGAAAGTTTTTGAATTTTTTTCCCTCTCATTTGTTTTCAAAAATAAATCAATAAATAAGTATACTGTCGCTACGGAAATTAAAATGCCCGTAATAAATTAACTACAGAGAGTTTTAAAATTATAAAAATTTCTCACCACTTCTTTAAATATCTACATCTAAATGAAAAAATACGGAATTATCCGAACTCAAGGATAAACAAATTACATAAATCAGACTCTCAACTACTTTGGAAAAAATTGGCTGTGGTAGACTTATTTTTAGATCCTTCTTCTAAACTCATTTTCTATTATTGTACTACTGTACTCACATTCGACCCAAATTGATATCATACATTAGATTAATCCGCATTGAGTGTGCCCATATATTGTATCTCAATCTAAAAAAGAGATTTTCAGGAAATAACTCATATTACATCTCCTTTCATGGCATGGATTTTTGGCTGTCAAATAAACTGGTGATACGGAGCAAAGAGTCTGGAATGGTTTATGTCTTCATCCTATGCAGCGTCATAAATTCTCGGAAAAGCTATGCAGATCATGAAATATATCCTCCGATCTTACATTTTTCGTCTGAATACTCTATTTTGTGAGTTCCTTTCAAACCATATTTTTTAAATATGTGAAACTTGATGTATTGAGTCCGATGAACCAGTTATAAATGCTACTGAATATTTCAAATTTTTATTCGGGGAATATTTTTTTGCTATGATATGTATATTTTTATTATTAGCATGAAACTGACAGACCGAATTCCTCAGTAAAACTCTCTGATCTTAGTTATGATTCCTTTATTAAAGGGCAGATGTTACACAAATTATATAAATTATTTTAATTGTCAGTTTGAATAAGTTCGTAGCAAAGGGCTTGCCATCTTTTTGAGCTCTTAAAGACGGCTACTGACTTGTAACAAAATGCTGTTGTTGTTTGGTGTTGTGGCTTATGCCCCTTGACCGACATGTAACATCAGATCAAGTCCCGAAGGCTATGGGCGATGAAGGTGAGGCTCCTGTTTTGAATTAGCACCATAAGGGTCGGAGTCCGACTTGGTTAAATGACCGGCCCCGTCATTTTGAACCGACTCAAGTGACGAGACCTGAACACTTGACTCTGCACCTCCAGAGGTAAATTTGAGAACTTGGAGGACATTGTAGCCACGCCCTATTTTACGTGCCCCGCCCACCATTAGTGAACACGGCGGTAGATTTGCAGCGACGAGCATCGAACCAGGGACGTTCAGATCTATGGTCCGCTGCTCTTGCCAACTGGGCTACCGCACCCCCGTCATATCAGTCCATAAATTCTATTGGTCAGAATGGTGCGACTCCGGTTTTAACCCTTTGAGGGGCACCGTTTGCACAGTGCAAACGCTTAAACCTAGTCCTTTTTTCACTTGCATTCAATGTATTCCAGTTCACTAAACCGAAAAATGGTTACTACTGCCATCTGTTGTCAGATTAAAGAACTAAAAACATTTTGCAACCTTTCATTGGAAAATTTTCCAAGATTTTTTAGGTTAAAAGAAATCGGGAAAAAATTTGCACCCTACAAACGGAGGAGGTTGTTGCCCCTGAAAGGGTTAAATCGCGCCACAAGGGTCGGAGTCCGTCTTGGCTAAACGACCGGTCCCGTAATTTTGAACCGAGTCAGGGGTCGGGAACAGTACACTTCACCCCGCATCTCCAGAGGTAAACTTTGAGAACTTGGAGGACATTGCAGAAACGAGAGGTTTTTCGTGCACCAGCTGCCATTATCGTACACGACGGTGGATTTATCAGCGACCGGCATCGAACCAGAGACGTTCAAATCACCGATTCACTGCCTTTGCCAACTGGGCGACCGAGCCTCACAAAACGCTATAATGTAATGTAATGTAACACGATCATTCGGTAGTCAGTGCTTGAAAGCGAGTGACGAGACGAGCCACTCTAGTTGAGCAATCATGCTCCACTGGACTGTCGGTCTTGTCACGAATCTCATTGATCCTTACATTACAAGCCAGTTCAGGTGACACTGAACTGACCGAAGAGGAGCAGCTTTTGAGCCGAGCATACAAAATGAGTATTCGCGAAGAAACATGAGCAGACTTGTAATGAAGTGCTCGCCACGAGCACTACATTAACTAGGTCACGTTACAAGTCAGTCGTCGCCTTAACCCTTTGAAGGACACCGTTTGCACAGTGCAAACGCCGAAACTAGTCTTATTTTCACTTGCATTCAATGTATTCCAGTTAAATGAGCAGGAAAATGGCTAGTACTGCCATCTGTTATCAGTTTAAAGAAGTAAAAACATTTTGCAACCTTTAATTCGAAAATTTTTCGAGATTCTTTAGATTAAAGAAATCGGGAATAAAATCTGCACACCGATCTGCACACCGATCTGCACGCGATCTGCACCGTGAAAACGGTGGAGGTTTTTGCCCCTGAAAGGGTTAAATGCTGCGACTGACTGTATGAGGAAAAACGGTAGGAAAATTGGAAAAAGGATTTAATATTCTTCATTATAAAATGCTCATTAATGTTACATTAAAGCCAAGTATCAACATGAAATGATAGTATCAGTAACTTTTAATATAATATTGTTTCGTCATTCACCACTTAATTTATGCGTTATTCATGTAGTATAACTGTTTATAAAAATTATTTTATTTTATTTTATTTTATTTTATTAAAATCTGCCACATTAGATAGTTCTCAGATTTATTTATTTACTCATTTATTTATTACTATTATTTTTATTTAATTATTAATTATTATTATTATTATTATTATTTTCAAATTTCAATTCAACACTTTTCTTTCAATCCTGAGAACGGAAATTTAATATTTTGTAATGTACATTATAACTCTCCTCTAACTAATAACCACATTAAAATTGTCTTAAAAACTTTCTACGTTATGTAGATGTTAATCTTTTATTATAGATAATTTTTCAGTGAATTACGTAATGTTGCTTTATGTTGATTTATGAAACCAAATTCTTCTTTTTAGTAATTACTTTGTTGATACATCAAACCTGAATCTTTGCCTTTTATGAGGATTAGCTCATTTTTTAACCGCTAAATTTTAGCCAGAAAGAAAAAAAAATTATAAATATTTGCCTTTCAGCTAAGCAATTATAATATGCTCTTCATTAATTTTGAATCTAATAAGTTTCTCATTTTACTGAATTTTAAATTACTTTAACAATTACCATTTTTTTCACCTGACTCTTTATTTTTTTTTGGGGGGTTTGTGCTGGTTTTTTTTTTTTTTTTTACTATAGAGAGTCGCTTGTATTAAGAAAGTTTGTTGTGGTTGCATTGAGGTATGACGATTTATTAAATCCGGAGTATTCACTATGACTTTGTTAATTTGAAGTTATCATTAGATCTCTTGGTTTTTCTATTACCGAAGAATGCAGGCCATAAAGTGCAACGTCTCTTTTCAACCTTGATTATTCCTTTTGTAATAAACTTTTTTTTCAAATTGAAAATAATAATTCTGCGTTTTATGACAAGATATATAATGTTGATAATATTGAGATATATTTATAATTAAAGGCCAAAAAATACAGATACGATAGCCTTATTTCAAAACTATCCGGTTTATTAGATCTAAGGACAACTTGAGAATTGATTCCTATTATGTATAAAACCTGAAAAACAATGACATTCTCCATCTTCGTGATATACGGGATACCGTGTAATAGCTGCACATTTGATCGACTACATCAACTCCTGCTTTTGTCGTATTGTAAGCCAATATAATCGTTGGTTTACCGCAATTAAATAACGATTAACAATAAATGGAAAAGCAATACAAGGAGCAGAAAAACGATACCTGCATTAGGAAGGGTATAGCTTTAAATAGAAACTGCTTAGAACATCCAACCTTACATGTAAAAACAAACCATTCAAAATCACGAAAATGTTGCACTTTGTTCACCCCGGTGAAGGGTTAGATAGATCACAGTTTGTGCTTTAAAATTTAAGAAAAAAGTAATAAAGCTTTAAAATAAATTATATAATTTATTGGTGGTAAAAAAACATTTTAAAAATATTAAAAACTAATTCGTTGTATCTCGATATTACGTAAAAAACATTTTTCTCATTTTTATTATTTCTCCTAGCAGCTGTCCCAAACCTTTTATCTCGTGAAATTCCTGTAATTATTTTCCTGTCAAGAACTTTGTTTATCTCCTGGATCAAATGATATCTAACGCAATGCTCTATTTCCTATTCCTTTATATCACAGTCATCCAATTATCTCACTTCACGTTACTTTTCGTACGCATTATCAGAAATCTCTATGTTCGAGGGCGTGGCCTTGAAGACGCCTCTCCCCACATCCCTCTTAATGAGGTTATACATATTTCAAATTCGGAATTCAAAGGGCTTCCTGGTTTCTTTCATCTTTCCTGCCAACCATGGAGCTTAAGGGCACAGTAGACTTTCAAAATTGTAAAATTTGTCCATAACTTCGATTCTTTTTATTTTATTGAATTGTGAAACTACGGACGAGTAGGAATGTGTTGCAAAACAAATTTTTAATTTCTGTGATTACTTTCCTATTTATAGGCATTTGTATTTAATTTAGATAGTATGTGGTTACTAATAGCAATAACTTTAAATGTGTTTTTCTCAAAATAAAAATTTTCATGTCATACGAATATTCAAACTGCTCCGGGCGCATTTCTAACTATCGTATTGCTTTGAAATTTAAGTTTTATATACTTAACTGTATATCAAATGAATCTTATTGAAAATAATTATGCTTCGTAGCTCATAATTTCTAAGTTTTGTACTCGAAAAGATGATTTATAGATATTTTGCGTAATAAACAGGGTGTATTAACTATTATTATTTTTTCTGTATATATTTTTAATGAATGCTTAAAATAAGCAATAAGTTTCATTGTTAGTTCTATAAGGTATCCTGTAAATAAAAACTACCATATTATATGCAAAAGAAATGCGCGTGGAACATTTTTAATTAGGCCAATTTTTGATATAATTAATAATTAATAATTCATAAATTATTAATATTTCATCCTTAAATTTTAACCACTTTTAAATATCATGGTACTAATCACATATTCAAATTTCAAGCAAATCCATTCAAAACAAAAAAAAGTTAGGTTTTGAAAGTCCACAGTCTCCTTAACTGCATACATCCTGACTTCGGTTGCGAATTTCGGAATTTTTTTATTCCTCTAGACCAGAAACTGATCTCACATTTGAGCTACCTGGCCGGCTATCACAGCTTTCTTAAATTGATATATTACCTTACGTAAACTCTACATTCAACGTTGAAATGTCATTGCAAAGGCAAAACATGATTTTTTATTCTTGGATTGCTGGGAATCGGGAGATTTTGCAGATAACTTTTAAGTACTGACTGGGTCTGGGCATTTGGCTTTCATTTGGAATGACACTTTTTTTTCTGTTTTTCAGAGTAATCATTTTTTAATTTTTTTAAAAAATATTTGAACTTTGAAATTCTCGATTCGACACGGTACAATTATTTGATACGATATGAGGCACGGCGCGACAATTTCGTCAATGAGCTTAAATTTCTGTTGCTTTGTGTTACTTTCCCGATTTGGTAATGAGATGTCGTGAACGGCGGGAATAATGTTTCAGGGAGTAATAGGCAGAATTTATGCATATCTAAAGCATACCGGTGCTTGTTGAAACCGGCTTAAAGAAGTATATTTTGATGCTAAATAACTACTAATGATCAATACGGGTGGATGAGTTTGTGACACTTTAGCTTTTTGTACTTGTAAAACGGCTGAATTTATAAGACCTAAACTTTTTGTTGATTGGTTTTTTTTTACTTGGAAAACGCCTGAGTTTGTGACACGTTAGATTTTTGTTGATTAGTTTTTTGTAATAGTAAAACGGCTTAAAGAAGTACAGGGGGATTTTTTTTTAAACTGACACTACTCAGCGCGATCTATCTGCTGGAATTTCACCAAAATTGAGAGAGAGACTAAGAGCGACATAGGAAAGAGTTTGCGTGAAAAAAAAAATTAGTTCCAAAAGTCGCCGATAGGGGACGATATGGCGCTTTTGTTCTCAGAAAACCCGAGAATTTGCTTAAAAAGCAAGTAAAACGTAAAAATGCAAATTCATGACTATGTAGTCGAGAGCAGCGCTAGTATTTTTGGCTATCGGTGCGGAATATGTTGCTCCTTCGCTTTACATAAGAAAAGGTCATCAGTCCCTTTTTTTCCACTGGCATGGCCACCTCGCTCCCCGGACCTAACCCATGTGACATCTTTCTGTGGGGATATTTAAAGTGTAAGGTGTATCTTGGTGGAGTCTCGAACTTGGCGGCCCTAAAGAACAACATATCCTGGACTGTGATGAATATTCCTGGTGGAATGCTACGTTTGGTCGTTGAGAAAGTAATGTTCAGGATGCAATGTGTCGTCCACCTGGACTGTGGTCACATTGAAGGAGAGAGAACGGAATTGTCTGCACAAAGTGGTGTTGCAGTGAAATTTCTTTGTTATTCATTTGTTTCCTTACAACTTGTTTGGTATTCATCCCTTATCTTTATAGCCCAAAATACTGGCGCTGCTGTCGACTACGTAGTCGTGAATTTGTATTTTAATGTTTTACTTGCCTTATATGCAAATTATTGGATGCGCCGACAACAGCGCCAAATCGTCTCCTAGCGGCGACTTTTGAACTAATTTTTTTTTTCACGGAAACACTTTTCCATGTCGTCCTTAGTCCCTTTATCAATTTTCGTGGAATTCCGCCAGATAGATCGCGTTACACATGGCTCTGAGTAGTGTCAGTTTAAAAAAAATCACCTTGTATATTGTGATGCCAAACAACCAATAATGTCAGTCAATCACGAGCGGCTGAGTTTGTAACACCTTAGTTTATGTTAATCCGGAGCTCTGCACTGCTCAATACGAGGAGATAGGCTTTCCTGGGCATGTGCAAAGCAAAGCCTGTTTTGTTTTTGAAATGTTCAAAAAATATCACCACGGAATGTTTGTTCAGTAGAGAGTGACAGTCTGGTAAGCGAAGACGTGTGTGCGCTTCTCGGCGGATTTATCAATTTCGAAAATGGAGAGAAATGGAACAAAGAGTTTGTATGAAATTTTGCTTCAAAACCGGGAAATCAGCTTCAGAGACTTATGACCTCTTGAAAACAACTCTCGGAAATAAATATCTCAGCCGATGAAATGTTTTTATCTGGTTCAAAAGATTTCAAAACGGCCGGGAAACAGTCGATGATGATCCTCAGTCTCGCAAACATTCAACTTTAATAACCAGCCAAAAGACCATAAGAAATGGGTCGCAACTGCAATTCCTGGGCCACGCCCTCAATTGCAGACTTTCAGGTAATAAGCAGAGGGGAACCAATGAAACAGAGTATAGGAAAGGAGTGGAAATGATTGGGCCGCTGCTAATCCGTGAGTTCATAGTATAAGAAAAAGTGAGTAAGCATCTTGCAGGGCAGAGAGAGAAGGAAGAACCGGTCTGAGCACTGAGGTGATCAGACGTGTTTGACTACGCTCCGCTAAGCCTTGCGACGCACGTGTTTACACGTGCACCTGCCTTGCTAACTAGCCAACGTTTCTGCTCTGCGTTCGCCGGGTACGTTTTACTCGATTAGTCTGAGGGGCGAGAGCTTGCTCATGGGTGATCGGGGGAATGTAGCCGGTCAGCCGGGCAAGATGACGGTCGGCAACCGGTACAACTTATTGGACTCGGACTCCGACATGGATTCAGAGATGGAAGTGATGACGGATCTACGTACCAGGAAAGATTTCAAGATTGACTCTCCAACACAGTCAGCACAAGAAGATATCCTACTACAGAAAGCACGTGACGCTAAGCATGGATTAACCAACGGGCCAAAGAAACTTTCTAAAGGCCAAAAAAAGAAAATTGCCGCCACCAAGCGACGGGAGACCCCAGCATATACCCCAACACATGCAGAATTGGAAAAGGCGGAAGCAGCACGTGATCTAGTCGATAGCTACCTACAGCCCGAAAACTACCTCTCACGGATTATCAAGGACTACATTGACTATCTTCTGAGCGGCGCCGAAGAACGTGCCGAGGTAACTGATATTTTTGATGATCTTTTAGATACTGTGCTCCCAGGGAAACCCCAGGATATTCAGACCTTCCATGAAAGTCACTTTTTCTTTCTAACCTTATTTGACTTCTATAAAAGTAACTTGGATAGAGTTAATGCTAATCTTAGTAATGTTAACATGGAGTGTAAACTCCATGAGGAAGGACCTCCCATTTTTCAATGTAAGAAACGGCCGAGAGATGAAGAGGGTTTACCCTCGGACTCTCGAAGCAAACTTATTGCTCGCGATCAGGACCAGCCCGCCACTAGTGCTAGTATAGATGTTAGTGTTAATGTTCAAAACGTAGGAGAGGTTACTGATGACATGGAAACGCAGGAGACTGCCGCTCCTGTCATCAGTACCAATTACAATATTTTTTACGAGGCTGGCAATAATTATAAGAGTCATCTCGATCAAATTTTAAGTATTGCTCCTAATGCGGAACCTGTATTGACAGGTTCACTCATACGCATTCTCTTGCACGACAGTTGCACTTACCAAAACGTTCAGAAATTTCTCACGGAAAATTCTATCCCGTACAGGACGGTAGACCCGCGATCGGAGAGACCGAGAAAATACATTGTTCGGGGACTCCCCTCATACACTGACAGGCAAGACATCGCTGACGCTTTCGCTAGTATTGGCATCGTGCCAGCGAAAATCGCTCAACTTACAAACAAGAAAACTAATACCACCCTTCCGCTCTTTTTAATATGTATCAAACCTACCCCTAACCTCGAAAACTTAAATAAACTAACTAAAATTAATTATCTTAAAATTAGCATATCCCCCTTCAAAAACACAGGTGTTGCTCAGTGCTATAACTGTCAGCAGTTTGGACACTCGAGCAACACTTGCAATCTCACCACCAAATGCCTTTTATGTAGCGAAAAACATCAGGCCAGGCTCTGTCCTCTTAAAGGGCAACCTGAGAAATTCAAATGCGCAAATTGCGGAGGTAATCACACTTCTAACTACACAAAATGTGCTAGACACCCATCCATGCTTAAATTAAAACACAATAGAAAAAACCACACACACAAATTCTCGAATGCCCCAACCCAGGAATTCATTCCTGCCCCTGTTCCCAAGGTCTCGGCCTGGGCGGATAGGGTCAGCGAAAACCAAAACATTAGTGAACCCACCGTTGTTAATACTCCCCCCCCAGAGGTTAGCAATCAGAACGAAAACCCGATAATCAATACTAGGGCCAGACCCACACCCAGAACTAAAATACAGTTAGAAAAACCAATCTCTAAGTACTCTAAACCCCAGCAAACTTGTCCTAATATAAATCCCAACACCAGCAAAAACACCAACGATCTCTCCGACTTCGTGGGACTCATAAAAACGTTCAGGGAAATTTTTGAACAGTACTCAATTTCCGATATAACCAATATGCTCCATAATGTTGCTGCGATTTTGAGAGAACCGCCGATGGATATATCGAAAGTTCTCTCCGCGTGTAAAATTGTCATGGACTTCTTTCTTCCGGCCACGGGATAACCCATGGCGCGGATGTTTTTCCCACTTTCTTTTCTTTTCATGCCAGTTCTGGCAATTAAGTAATTTCATTGTACTACTTTTTCTATCCCATGAGCACTGTATTTATTACGATCTGTATGTAACACTGGAGTTAAAGCCTATGTGCCCAGGTACTCCAAAATGCCCACTATTGGAAATCGGCGGCTTGCAGGGCAGTAGAAAAGAGGGTCTACATTAGCCAAAAGATCGCGATAATTCGAGATTTAAGGCGCTCTGACCGTCGACTTGCTGTTAACTTCTCCTATAACTCTGAAAGTATCATTGATTTTGCCCTTGTAAAAGGTTTCCCTCATGACTTCTCCATAACTTCCCATTGTGAACTAACTTCTGACCATAACCCAGTCGAAATTCGTATCCCTCTTGACACTAACCCTCTCATCATAAATCATACTAAGCAAATTAACTGGGATAATTTCAAAAATGAACTAAATAATATTAAATACATTCCCCCCATTGTCAATAACATCAACGATCTGGAAAACTTAGTATCTAGCATTACTACCGACATCAACGAAAGTTTAATTAAAAGTACTAAATTAATCCCCCCTCGTGTTAAAACCATCCATGACCAACACCTTAAAATTCTCATAAACAACAAAAACAAAGCACGCAAAACATGGCAGCACAATAGAACAAATGCTAACAAAACTATTATGAACAAAACTCAAGAAGACCTCAGATTTTACCTTCGAGATCAATCTAATACTAATTGGAATAATTACTTAGAATCACTGGACACTACTGACAATTCCATTTGGAGAGCCGCCAGGCGTTTCAAAAATCAATTCCGTTCCATTCCCCCTCTTATTGACCCCGAAACTAACGAAAACGTTCTCACTGATATGGAAAAATCCCAAGTAATAGGCAAAAACTTCGCTAAAAACTTCACCCTTAATCAAATCTCTCACTCTAGCACTGAAAACATAGTCAAAAATAGTATTAATCTCTTTCTTAACACCCCTCACGAAAGCCCCACCCCCTTTATTGTCCCAGCCGATATTAAAGAATACATTAAAAAACTTCCCAATAGAAAGTCTCCCGGAGAAGATAACATTAATAATACGATGCTCAAAAACCTCCCTTTTAAATATATATTCAAAATTACCATTCTTATCATCTCTATTTTTAAATTTGAACACTTTCCCCACAGCTGGAAGAACTCAATAATCGTCCGAATCTTAAAACCTAATAAACCTCATTCCTCTCCCTCCAGCTACCGCCCTATCAGCCTTCTTAATTCCCTTAGTAAATTAACTGAAAAATTCATCGCTAAGAAAATTAATGAGCATCTCGACGATAACCAAATCATTATCCCTTACCAATTTGGCTTCAGAAAATCTCTTTCAGCCCCTCATCAAGTCTATCGTCTAGCCGAAAACCTCGCCAGTGCTAAGAAAAATAAATCCTCCACAGCAGCTCTCTTTCTTGACATCTCACTAGCTTTTGATAAACTTTGGATCGACGGTCTCATCCACAAACTCATTAATTATAACTTCCCACCCCAAATCATCCACATTCTCATCTCCTATCTCAAAAATCGTACCTTTCAAGTAAGAATTAATGGCCATCTCTCCAGTAAATTTAAAATTAATTCAGGCGTACCACAAGGAGGAGTATTATCCCCAATTCTTTTTAATCTATTTGTCAACGATATCCCTCAAAATATTAACACAAACATTGCTATTTTCGCCGACGACACTGCCCTTTATGCTACTAACAAAAATTTTAAATACGCCGTAAAATACATCAACACCCACATGTCCTCCATTCAAAATTGGCTCGACAAATGGAAAATTAAAATTAATTCCGAAAAATGCGTCGCTGTCATGTTTACATCTAAACGTAAAAAGACATTCAACAGTCACCAAATACAAATAGGTAACACAAAAATCCCCTGGTCTGATACAGTCAAATACCTCGGTATAGTTTTAGATAAAAACATCACTTGGAAACAACATATCTTACATGTCAGGGACAAATTCCGAGCAGCCAGAAGATTAATTTACCCACTAATCTCTCGGAATAGCAAATTAAGCTTAGTCAATAAAATGCTCATTTACAACTCCTATCTTCGTCCTATCTTAACTTATGGATGGCCAGCGTGGTCATATTGTGCAGACACCCATATTAAAAAACTCGCATCTGCTCAGAGCAGTACCATTCGACAAATCGTTAATGCGGATTGGTATTTCAGAAATACTTGTATTTACAGGGAATTAAATATCCCTACTATTCGAAATTACCTCAAAAATCAAGCTATAAACTTTCACAATTCTATTGACAGTGAACTCCTTTCTAATCTTGCAAACTATGATCACGCTGACCCCACCAACAGGAAAAGGCCTCGAGCCATCCTGAGTCTTCCGTCTTAATTTTTTGTTTGTCCTCGTCATTTAAATAAAAATATAAAAAATATAAAAACAATACTTGGCTTGCCAAGGCAAAAAACAACTATAAAATTTTATAAAATAAAATAAATATCTATTTCCTATCCTTAAACTTTCTATTAACTTAATTATCTGTCTCTGAGCAAATCCATCATCAGATCATCAGAAAAATGGTGTAACTACGTTACATAGGCCACGCCTTCCAACGTAGGCTTGCATAGTAATGACCAGAGTAAAGGTGAAAAGAGATAGGTTGGATTTGGATCCGGGGAGTGGCTTGTGAAAAGGAAGTTTAATGTGGTAGAGAAAGCAATGCTCTTGGGAGCAAAGTAAAAATAGTTAGGAAAAAACTTAAAATAAAGCTTACTGCTTACCAAAGTAAGAGTAAGATTACAAAAATTAATGAAAAAAGAAGTTTAAAAATATAAAAAATTAAGAACAGAGAACGGCTCTAGGCCGTTTTCTGTTAGCAGGTTCGGCAGGATCATAGTTGGCGAGATTTAAAAGGAGTTCATTATCAATAGAATTATGGAAGTTAGTAGTTAAATTTTTGAGGAAATTTGGAATAGTAAGGAGGCCAAGCTCCTCGTGGATTTCAGTATTTCTGAAATACCACGGTGCGTTAACAATTTGTCGAATAGTAATATTTTGTGCTACAGTAAGCTTTTTAATATGAGAATCTGCTGCGTATGACCATGCCGGAGCTGCATAAGTAATAAGAGGTCTAAGAAATGATTTGTAAATGAGCATTTTATTATTTATAGATAATTTACTGTTCCGAGCAATTAAGGGGAATAGTGAACGTTTAGCGACTCGAAACTTGTCCCTAATTTGTGTTATGTGATGCCTCCAGGTGAGATTTTTGTCAAGGGTGACTCCTAAATACTTAACGGTGTCAGACCAGGGGATAATAGAGTTACCAATATTAAGTTTGTATTTGTCAATTGTTCGTTTAGTTTTTTGTGTAAACATAATAGCAATACATTTATCTGTGTTAATTTTGATTTTCCATTTGTCGAGCCATTGTTGGATAATTTTCATATGGTCGTTAAGGTATTTGACGGCGTACTTGGGACTGTGATCAGTTGCGTAAATAGCGGTGTCATCGGCGAAGATAGCAATGTTTGTTTTATTATATTGATAAATATCGTTAACGTAAATATTAAATAAAATTGGAGCAATAATCGAACCTTGGGGAAGACCGCTATAGAAATTTAATTTGGAGGATAATTTATCTTTAATTTTAATTTGGAAAGTACGATCTTTTAAGTAGGAGATAAGGAGTTTAATAAGATGAGGGGGAAAATTGTAATTAATAAGTTTATGTATGAGGCCATCAATCCAGATTTTATCAAACGCTTTAGCAACGTCAAGGAAAAGGGCAGCAGTGCATTTTTTATTTAATTTAGAGTCGGCAAGATGCTCAACAATGCGATAAATTTGGTGAGGGGCTGAAAGAGATTGGCGAAAACCAAATTGATAGGGGATAATAATATTAGCAGAGAGGAGATGATTATTGATTTCATAAGCAATGAATTTTTCAGTAAGTTTACTGATGGTATTTAAGAGGCTAATTGGCCGATAGCTATCAGGAGAGTTCTTATTTTTTCCAGGTTTAGCTATGGGCACAATGATAGAATTTTTCCAACTTTGAGGAAAGTGATTCAATTTAAAGATAGCATTAATAAGGGCAGTGATTTTGAAAATGAACTTAAGGGGTAAGTTTTTAAGCATAGTATTAGTAATTTGGTCTTCGCCAGGCGAATTGCGATTAGGGAGTTTTTTAATAATTTCTTTAACTCTAGAGGGGGGAATGTAGATTTCAGCAGTGGGGTGATTAATAGAATTAAAAAGGTTTATATTAGTTTGAACTGTATTGTCAATGCTAGTATTGGGGCTGGGATTAAGGATGAAGTTGTTGGCAAGGGTTTGAGCGATAAGGTTAGATTTATCTTCGTCAGAATATATGAAGTTATTATTGCTAGGATTAATGAGGGGGGGAATGACATTAGGTTTATTTTTAAGGCATTTAGCGGCTCTCCAAATGGAATTGTCAGTTATGTCAAGTGAAGTAATGTAAGTTTCCCAACTTTTATTGGCTTTGTCATGAATATAATATCTTAAGTTTTGTTGAGCGTTATTCATTAAAGTTTTATTATAAGTGGTTTTGTTCCTTTGCCAATTTTTACGCGCTCTATTTCTTTCATTAGTGAGAATTTTAAGTTGGGTGTCGGTACGAATTTTATTAGTAGGAGGAATAATTTTGGTATTTTTGGTGAGGGCGGAGTTAATGTCATTAGTTATGCTATGAACAAGATTATCGATGTCATTTTGGGTATTAATTTCAGGATGGGTATAGGGTAAATTATGCAGATCTTTTTTAAAATTATCCCAGTTGGTGAATTTGGAATGATTGATAATTAAGGGATTAGTGTTTAAAGGAATGGTGAGTGCAACTGGGTTGTGATCCGAGGAGAGATTGCAGAGAGTTTCTATAGTAATATTATGGGGAAAGCCTTTAACAAGAGCAAAGTCAATAGTGCTACTGCTATATCTGGAAAAATGAGTGGGGGAGGAGGGGGCAATTATATCAAATTCAGAGTTGGCAGTAAAATTATAAATGGTATTACCGTAAGTGTTATTGGTTTTACAGTTCCACAGAGTGTGATGAGCATTAAGGTCGCCGAAAAGGATAGTGTTAATGTTTAATTTATCAAGAGTTTTAAGATCGTCAAGGACGTCGTTAGGATTTTGAACAGGGGGAATATAAGTAGAAACAATAGTATAAGATGGGAGGTTATTTAGTTTAATATTAACAGCAGTAGCGTTGATAATTTTGAGGGGGGAGATGATAAGTTCATGATGGGGTAAAGTATTTTTGATAATAATAGCGGTACCTCTTTTGGCTTGAGTGTAGGAATTGTAATCGGTTCTATAAGTGGTGTACTGAGGGATGTTAAGTTTATCCTCTGGTCTGAGATGAGTTTCTTGTATGAGAATAATATCGGGGGTATGCTCATTTACAAATTCTTTAAACTCCCGGATCCTGGAAAGTAAACCATTGGCATTCCACGCAAGAACAACAAGGGAAGGAGAGGGCGTACCCATTAACTTGAAATTTCCGGACGATTAAGCATGCCAGTGAAGAAGCCAAAAATTTTGTCATCTTCAGTCTGACCTTTATTAATTCTGTCTCTTGTGGTGGTGAGTCTGTCTATTAAGTGGGTTAAATTGGAGGTACCTAAGGCAGCTTTAATTTCTTCAAGGAGTTCATTAATTTGTTTCATTTGTTTTAATACAACTAAACCATCAGTAAAATTAGGATAATCAATAATTTGAGTGGTTTCGGCAGTTTTAGTATTTTTTAAATTTTGGGAGGGAGTAGAAGAGTTGGTTTGAGGGATATTTCTAGTGGTATTGGATTTAGCTGCGTTGGCATAGGAAAAACCGGGGGTTATTTCTTTAGATTTTCTTTTGGCTTCGGCTTTATTATGGGGAAAAGCAGGACAACCTCTGAAACTAGCCACATGGTCGCCATTACAGTTACAGCATTTTGGTTTTTCTAACTTTCCTTCTCCTTTAGTACAGTCACTAGTTTTGTGATCACCTGCACATTTAACACAACGGGGATTCATGGTACAATTTTCCTGATGATGATGATAATATTGACATCTGAAGCACTGGAGGGTTTTGAAGGGGGAATTATATTTTTGAATGGTGATTTTAATGTGAAAAAGGGCTTGAAGATCGTAAATGTTTTTAGAATTTTCCGCAGGGGTAAGTTGAATTTGGTGGAGGGGTAGGGGGGTTTTTTCTTCATTTTTCTTACCTCGCATGAGGCGATTAACTTTATGGACTGGGTATTCTAATCTTTCAAGTTCTTTTTGAATTTCGTCCGGTTCAATATCAATGGGAAGCCCTCGGATGACCACTTTAATTAATTTAACTGATCCTAATGGTAGAATGAATCCTTGTATATTGTTTTCTTTAAGAAATTTAGTAATGTTTCTGTGGTCATCTTCTGATTTAGGTTCAATCCTAATAAATTCTCCGCTCATTCGTGCGTGAAAGTGCCTTTCGTCTTTACCTGCTAATAGATTCAATATTTCTCTATAATTTTCAGTTTTGGCAATCGTAATATGCTTGATCTTAATTTGATTTTCCTTAGGGGCTTGAGATTGGATAGGGTTTTCTTCAATGTGGTTTTTAAGAACATTAAATTTGTTGACTGTTACAGTATTGGTAGGGATAATAGGGATAGTAGCTTTAGCAGTTAATCTTCTGGCCGGTGTCTTAAAACCGTTAGTATTTTCCTGAGTATTGGGTTTACGTTTTTTGTTAGTGTTAGAATTTGAAATTGAAATGTTAGTATGGTTAGTTTGGTCAAGACTATGCTTACCAAGTCGATATCTTTCATAAGCCAGAGGGAATGCCTTTTCCAGAGTTTCGTGAAGATTGTCCGGTATCAGTCCGTTTTGTAAATTGGATAAGATTTTTTCATTATCTTCAGATAGTTCAGTAAGAATAGGTTGGTTTGAATCATTGTCCAAGTTCATTTCCAGTGTATCATCAGCCAGGGTCGAGTCCGTTTCCATCAATTTATCATCCATAATACCACGAGTAAAACTCGTGATATGTGAAGTTGCCTCTAAATCAGGCCCGTCGCACATCCGCAGGAGAGAATCTCCCCGAAAGGCCACAGACACAGAAGTAGGGACCGAAGAAAAGCAAAATGAAAAGCAGGTGTACTAGCGCAAGGCTTAGCACACACGGAGGAAGGCAAGAAAACGACTATACGCAACGAAGGTACAGAAGGATCTTAAGTCCAAATCCATTTTGGCACACACACATGGACATGGACAGAAGAACTTCGTGAGGTACCCAGTGGGCCTGAAAGGCCCATCACCCTCAGTATGAGTATGCGGAAAACTGTTGCTTTTTACAAATGGCCCAAAGATATGAATAATAGGGAAAAAAAAAAAAAAAAAAAAAAGAAAAAAAAAGAAAAAAAAAGAAAAGAAAAAGAAAAAACTATATATATATGAAAATATATATATAAGATTAAAATAAAATTAATTATATTTAAGTAATTAATAAGTTAAATTAAGAGTGAGATGATAACAAAAAATTTATTATGACTATTGAAATAAAACAAGAAAGAGAAATTACTAACAAGAAAACTCTAAGTTACAAGTAAAAGCAGCGAAGGTCAGCGAGTTGAAACAATATGCAAGGCCGGGAAGAGATCCCGCGCAAGATAATTAAGTAATTTAGGCTGTAATAGGTGGTTACAGCAGTAAAAATAGCAAGGAGATGATGAATTTGATAGTCGAAGAAGGGAGAAAAGCGATTGGCCGAGAGCCCAGAAAAGCTCGAAGCTGATTGGACGAAGAAATAAGGTCCAGGATCTTCTAAGAAAAACTACCCAAGTGAAGCAGCAAGCATGGGGCCGAAAGGAGGAAAGTGAATGGATTAGAGCCACACAGAGCTCGCAAGGGGATTGGCTGAAGAAATAAGGTTCACAATCCTAGAGAAATAATTGTACAGGGGGATCAGCAGGCAGAAAAATAAGATTTTATGGTTAAGTTTGAGAAAAATAAGAGCAATTAAGGGAAATTTAGGGAAAGGAGGTATTGGAATTAATTCCTGTACAAAGTACAAGAGTAGCGCGAGGCCTGCGTGAGAAAAGTCTATTGTCATAATCGGGAAGATTAGCAAGGTCTTCATTAGGTACAGAATGGATATTAGCAAAGAAATTAGTGGCGAGTTTAACTATTGCAAGGCGGATAGGATCGATATTTAAGTCTTTATGAATGGAATAATTATTTTTGTACCTGCAGGCTTTGGTAATTAACCGTAAAGTTTTGTTTTGGGTAGTTTGTAATTTCTGAATATGGCTGGAAGCCGCAGACCCCCAAACAGGCGCAGCATAGAGGAGTATAGGTCTAAGGACAGTTTTATAGAGCAAAAGTTTATTATCTATACTCATCTCATTATGGTACAGAAGGTGGGCAATGTCTTTACGCGCTTTAAAGAATTTACAGATGTTATTATTAATATTCTTTTTCCAAGTTAATTTACTATCCAAGAAGATACCAAGATATTTAATTTCTCTTTCAAAGTGAATGAGCTGGCCACAAACATTTACAGGGGGAGGGGGGATTCTACTGTAAGAGAAGAAGATGGCTTTAGTTTTAGTAGGGTTTAATTTGATACGCCATTTATCGAACCAACGTTCGAGGATAGTGATATGTCGTTGAAGGTAAAGATGCATGAATTTAATATTGTGATTTTGAGCGAGAATTGCTGTGTCATCAGCGTAGAGGGCAAGAGTGGTATTCGGGGTAGATGGAATGTCGTTAATGAAAAGGGAAAAAAGCACCGGACCTAATTTAGAACCTTGAGGAATACCAGCATTAATAGGGCGAAGAGAAGATGTATTACCAGAATAGCAGACTGCAAAAGTTCTGTCAGTGAGATAAGATTGGATAAATTTAATAAGGGCAGCAGGAATTTTAAATTTAATTAATTTATAGATAAGGCCACTGTGCCAAACAGTATCGAAAGCTTTAAGTATGTCAAAAAAGACTGCACCAGTCTGCATTCGGTTCTGAAGTCCATCATGGATGAACTCAGAGACGCGAAGCAGCTGATGAGAGGTAGAGTGCTTGGGTCTAAAACCAAATTGTGCATTATTAAGGATGTTATTGTCATTAATAAAGTTATGAAGACGAGTGCAGAAAATATGCTCAGTCAACTTTGAAAGAGAAGTAAGCAGACTAATAGGCCTATAATTTTTAGGAAGGGAGGGGTCCTCACCAGGTTTATGAATAGGAAAGATATTGGCGGATTTCCAAGCAAGTGGAAAATACTTAAATTTAAAAATACAATTAATTAACTCAGTAAGGTAATCGGCATAATGAAGAGGGAGATTTTTAAGAGCGTTATTATTGATACCGTCTTGACCAGGGGCTTTACGATTAGGGAGGGAATTAATAGCACTAATGACTTCATTAATATTAGTATTTTCAATCTCACTATCATGGTTGTTGTTATTAAATTTATTAAGGGTGTCGTAAACTTTATCGATAGTGCTAGGGCAGAACACACTGGCATGAGGGTTAAATTGGGTTTCATAGTTATTGGCTAAGGCTTCAATTTTATCAATATCGTTAGTGAGGGTACCATTATTAGTATTGAAAGTGGGAAGGGGCTTGTAAGGTCTTCTAATTCTTTTAAGGTATTGCCAGATGGAATTGTCACTTGGGGCTAAGGATTCAATAAATTCCTTCCATTTATTATTCTTGAAATTTTTGATTTTGTTTTTAACTTGAGTATTAAGAGCTTTATAGATACTGTAGATATTGGGGTCTTGGGTGTGTTGCCAGGATTTCCTAGCATTATTCCTATATTTAATGAGATCGACAATATACTGCGGCAATTTATGGTAATGATGAATGGGGGAATGGACCTTAGCAGACTCAAGGGCATTTTGGATAGTATTTGTAATGGAGGTAACAGCAAGATCTATGTCAGCAGAATTATTAATGGAGTTAAAGGGTGGGGGAGAGTTAGCAACATACTTAGTGTAGGATTGCCAGTTAATATGGGAAGGAGGGAGAATTTTTGGAAGCAAGGGGTTACAATTTAGGTCAAGTTTGACAGGCAGGTGATCGGAGGAGAGATCAACAATAGTATTAATATCATAAGGAAAGGCTATATTATTAAGTAGAGCAAAATCGATAGTGGACTGAGAGCCAGAGAGGCCAAATCTAGTGGGGTGAAGAGGGAAGGCAATATCAACAGAATTATTAATGGAATAGGAATTAATTTCTTTACCATAGCTATTAGTGGTGGGATTATTATGCGGATTCCAGCGTGGGTGGTGGGCATTGAAGTCGCCAAAGAGGATAACATTGTGATCCAGATTAAATAACTGATCAAGTTCATTGGTAATAGGCCTGCCATTCATGACCCGAAGGTAGGTAGAGACAAAAGTTAAAGTTGTGTGGTTATTGATCCAAATTTTAACAATGGTATTTTCTAAGGTATGTAAATTAAGACTAGGCAAATGATTATGTTTAATATTTCTTTTCACATAGATCGCCGTACCACCAAAACGAAGGGGGGAATTATTGCTAGGGTCAAGACGGGGGGTGAAGTAAAGATTATAATTTTGAATTTTAAGGGATCTAGGAGTATTGGATTTTAGTTCCTGTACCAAAATGAGATCTACGGGATTTTGAATGACAAACTCCCGTAGCTCATGAATGCGTGTACCCAAGCCGTTAGCATTCCAGCTCAGAACAGAAATTATGGGAGAATTAGAGGGAGTGAATTAAGGGGCAACAAGGTTGGCTGTCTCGTTTGAGGCAGCAGAAAGTACTGAATTTAATGAGGTAGAGTTTAAGGAGTTAATTAGACTTTGAAAGTCTTTGATGTTTAGGTCGTTACATAGGTTTCTGATTTCTTTTAGAACATCTCTGATTTTGATAAGTTTATCTAGAGAGCAGTCAAGGTTTCCCAAGGGCTGCTCACTAGTGGTTTGAGGATTATTAATAGAATTTTGAATAGTTTCAGGTATATTATGTGTGTCATTACCAGAGGGGGGACGGGATGCTGAATTTTGATTAACAATTTGACTGAAAGAAATGTTGGGTGTTACGGGTTTATTAGTGAACATATTTCCAGAATTAGTGGGCACAACAAGTTGAGGGGGGTAATTACCAGCTCTTGCTGCTTCCTTGATAGTTTGGATTTGTTTTCTACGGTATTTCACTTGTTCGGGATGAGCACTACATCCCCGAAAATTGGCCGGATGGTCACCGCCGCAATTGGCGCAGATGGCTGGGGTGTCCCTGGATTTGGTGCAGTTAATAGATGCATGAGCACCAGCACATTTCATACAAACGGCTTGAAGCAGGCAGACTTCACTGCTATGGTGAAATTTTTGACAATTAAAGCATTGTTTTGTTCCCTTGAACTTGTAGGCCTCAATACGAACCACAAATCCAAGGAAATTCCTGCATTCATATATATCTTTGATATTTTCCGTTTGCCTAAGGTGGCAAAGAAAGATGGGTAGGGGCTCCTTAGTTTTAAATTTTCTTAGTTGGGACACTCTATTCACTTGAAAATTAAGATTAGTTAATTCTGATTTGACTTCCTCAATGGGAATGTCACATGGGATACCCTTAATTAGAATTTTGAGGGGCCTTTCCATTTTGGCTTTGCTCATTTTTGTAGTTATTGAACTCACGGATCCCAGACCTTATCTTTCTATCCAATCTCTTTTCTCTATTCTCGCTACACTAGCCAATTGATTTCCAGCTTACAGACAGCCGTAAACTCCACCCACATCAGCGAATTACTTGAAGATCCAGGAGACATCCAATCAGAATTGTTCCTTTCACCATCCAAAGTTCTGACCAGAAGATCCACTGCTTCACTTCTTGTGTTGCAATTTCCTGAACTTTTATTGCTTCTCATCGAACTTTCTTTTTATTTTCTGTGTTATTTCTGCTCTCCGATGGCATATTCACGAAATATCTGCGTTAGAAGGCTCTGGCCTAGGTAACACAGTTAAACACTTGTTCCGATGGTCCGATGGTCCGATGGACTTGCTGTTAGGGAAACGACTGACGAACTGAATTTAAGTTTTTACGCGATTCAGTCGATTTCAACTGAAGAATTGAGCATGCGTCGAGCGTCCACGAAATTCATTCCGAAATTGTTGTCAGACGAGCAGAAAGAACACCGACGTCAAGTGTCCCAAGAACTGCTTAATCAGGCCGAAAATGACCCGGATTTGTTAAATAAAGTTATTACTGTCGACGAATCATGGGGTTATGGGTATGAAACAGAAACAAAGGCACAATCATCGCAGTGAAAGAGTCCAGGTTCACCGAGACAGAGAAAAGCGCGTCAAAGTCGGTCGAAAGTAAAGAAAATGTTGTTGATTCAACGGGTGTTGTGCATCGTGAGTATGCCCCTAGGGGGCAAACAGTCAATCAAAATTACTATAAAAGTGTCCTTGAGCGTTTGCAGGAAAATGTGCTGAAGAAAAGGCCTTCATCTATGCGTGACTCTCCACTAGGGTTTTTTACCCGGGTTTCCCCGAACCCGAAAACCTGGGTTTTTCAAAGATTTTACGAACCCGAAACCCGGGGAATTTTTAATGTAAATCCGGGGAATTAGTTATTTATCTAATACAGTAGAATACCAATTATATTCCTTAATTTAGAACCAAGACCGAATTTAACATGTCGGAGACTCGGCACTGTTGAGGTGGGAGTTAAAGATGAAATTGAAGATGATGCTACGAGTATTGGTGTTTGTACTAAACAAATGTCCCTATCTGATGAGCTTAGTATGGTTCTGTAGGAGAATGATAATAAGGAAACTCATAAAAAATCAAAATCTGGTGCGTATATCATAAGAAAAGAAATTGCGTTATTTCGGACAACAAAAAGCCGACCTGAAATGCTAGATAAACTTTTCAGGTCTTTAACAACAATTCGACCAACTTCGGTGGAAGCAGAAAGTGCATTTTCTGTAATGGGTCTCTTTGCTAATAAACTCAGAAGCCGACTCAATGATGATACGTTGAGTGAAATGATGATTGTAAGGCAATTGTATAAAAAATGAGATATGTGTACCACTTTTATTTATGTATTACATATATGTATATGTTTATTAACATTAAATTTATTTACTGTTATTTTTTATAGTTGAAATTCTGAAATAAATTAAATGCTTCTAATTAACTATTTATGATTTTAGTTCTTTGCTATTGACCCCCTGGAACCAACCAAGTAAACCCGGGTTTTCCCGGGTTTTAAATTAATAAAACAAGTCAAACCCGAAACAGGAGTTTTAAAAAAATTGCTCAAAATCGAAAACCCTACTCTCCACCACGAAAACTTACCGGCTCATAGTGCACTCTCCAACGGGGAATATTTGGCAAAATTCCAAATTCTCGTGCTTCCGCAAGCCCCCAACCCTGGTCTTCATATCTAGTCCCTGCCGACTTCAACCATTTTCACAAATTGAAAATTTTACTGAAAAGGAAGCGGTTTGACTAAATTGACGACATAAAGGCAAATCCGGAGACGGTTCTTAACACTTTTCAGAAATCAAATTTCCAGGAATGCATACTGAAGTGGAAACACCGTTGGAGGTGTGTTCAGTCAGAAGAAGAATTGTTTGAAGAATGTTTTGAGACTCGTCGCAATAGTCCTTATGTACTGCTATTTTGAAATTACAAGCCCAGTCTTAAAACTTTCCAGTCACACCTCGTAAACATTTCCAATCAATTATCTTCTTTTAGTGAATACACAAGGTGCATACATGAAACAAGAGAGAATTTTGTGTGTTTATGGGGTCAAATTAAGATACTCCTTTTCGTATAAGCAAAATATTCTAAATCCAAATAATACAAAATCTATAATCCGACTTGTCCAGTGAAATCGGATGTAAAAATATTCAATCTTTATCTACTCCTAAAATCAATAAAAACTAACGTAGGCTCTCATTTTAAAATTTTTTAAAAAATATTTAAACACTCTTACATACATGCGTACATACATACATATATATATATATGTTTGTGTGTGTATGTATATATTTCTAATAATTTAGCCGGCTAAACATCAAACAAGAGCTGTAGCATTAATTCTACAAGGAGTTCTTTTCATAAGTTATGATGAAACAATAAGTCAGACGTCTGTTATACAGCAGATTTATTCTGTGCAGGACTTAAAATAGACATGCGATGAATTAACATTGCTAATAAACACTTTCAGTTTTCTATCTGTTAACATGCATTGTCTCGAAATCATCAAACGTGAACATCGGTCTTAACCATGAAAATAGTTTTTAATTTTCTTTCTGTTAGATACGTTTCAGTTTGCTGAAGGTCTGATTTTTTTTGTAAGATTTCTATTATGTTTAGCACATTTTTTAATGAATGCTTTACGCATAGATAATCAATCCCAAGAGATGGGCTGAAACAAGTAAAAAGTGTGTTTGTTTATATGTCTAGACATCTAAATGGATTCAAAATGGCAACAAAAAAAACCCTCTTAAGTTACGTCGTTAGGAATTGAAAGTTAAGAGATATCTGAAATTTATGGGGAATAAAACTCTTCTTATAGTAAGCAAGGGGATACTATGCAGTAATATATTTTTCATGTTAACATGTCTGTTGGAGAGGAAATGTAATCTAATGAGAGTAGTTGAAGTTTCAAATTATTGACGCCAACCGTGTAGCCATAACGTGGAATTTTTTTTGTTTGTTTGCTGAGATAACACGTGTAAGAAGTGAGAGATATTTATATAAAAATTGAAATTTATCCGGGAGAGATAGTGTGCATAAAATGCAAAATTTATTCAATGTTGAAAATGAAAAACTTGCTATACATCATTTATGCATAAAACTTTTCTACTGGAGTTAGTATGACGTTATAGTGTTTTGCAGAATTTATATATATGGTCATAGGTGTAGCGTGTTTCTAACTTTTATTTTTTTTGTTTTTTTTTGGGGGGGGGGGCACAAATTAAATTTAGTTAGGGCCCTCCTCAGCGCACTGACTGCCGGACAGTCCTTAAAATATGAAATATTATGATTTTTTTAATTGATTAACAATAGAATTGATGTTTGAGTAGTATTTAAAAGTCATACAATGAGAAAAATGAATATAATATAAATAAAATGAGAAAAAAAATATAGCATCGAATTTTTGTTATGGATCATAGCATCGTTAAAAGCTATGTTAAGACTAGAGGCACAATCAGAATCTTCAGTTTCACAGTTTGAAAAAGTGGGAAAAAAAACTACTTTCTTAAAAGTTTTCTACAATTTTCAGATTTTAACTGAACTTCTATTAACGTTTTAATATATCTCAAGTTAAGTTGGAGGGGCACGAGACCCCCCCCCCCCCGACGCCTATGTTCATGGTACAACACACCCACATTGTATGAGGATGGTCGCAGACATTTTTGACCGCGGGGACCTCGGTTGAAATTGTCGAGTTTTTCTGAACTGCCTTAATATAAAGACTAGTGTTTATAGATCTATTGTCTGTTCCACTAGCCAACAAAAAGTGAGATGTGTATGAATTGCACTGGAGATAAAAATTTCAGTGCCGCTAGATTCGTCTAAAGTACTAGTCAATTGTATCCAACTGCAGTGAATATTCAGCAGATTATTAAAGACATAATGCTTGTTATCTTTCAGCCCCATATCACCATTCTCCAATCGAACTCCCCAAAGGCACTGCAGACTTCGAATCCCCGTAACACCTTCTCCCTAAGATTCAGCCTTTGATAGAGTTGTTGAGTCCCTTCACCGTATCACCGCTGTGTCACAACCATGAAGCTACAGAAGGAGCGTAAGCTTCAATGGGGAATTTTTCGAAAAATGAACCGATTGTTGTCGCTCACCGGTAGAGGGCGTGACATGCAAGCGAAGTGACTATTTTACATTGAGTTATACGGCGTGGTGGTGAAAGTTGTTTTATAAATTTTAAAATTTATTCTGTGTGAAGAAATATGCCAAACAAGTGTTTTGCTCCGGGTTGTTCTACTGACTATAGATCAGCCTTAAAAAGAAATAAAGAAACTGGACAGAGAAATCCTAGTATATTTGCTGCTCCTAAGGTAAGAACATTATTATTGTTTTGTGTTAATCATAAAGCTACAGAGCCATCATTTTTTTTTAAAATTGTGCACAGAAATAAAATATTTCTAGTTAACTTTTCTTAATATTGAATTTTATCACTATTAAGTTAGTTGATAAGTAAATAAGTTTTCATTGTATGATAAAGAATGTTGTTACTATAAATGCTTATGCAAAATCTGTTGAGTATAATTTTTAAAAAAATTAATATTTTCCTATCTTTTTACTGTGAGTACAATGAAACCCATACTTTGTGAAAATGCGAAAATATAGCTGATTTGTCCTTATCAATATTATTTGGGGTTTTTTCTTTTTAATTTGCTGAAAATATTTGTAATCGATAATTTACCAACTTGAAGGTAATTGCTGACAATGCTGGAACCATAATATTGAATTTAATCACTATTAAGTTAGTTAAATTACGTAAGTTAGTTAAAGTACTTAAAAGTGACCACTCCCCTTAAAGGGAGTGGTCACTTTTACGTACCTTTAAAAGTATCATTTTTAGACCTATGCTGGATTGTATGTACTTGATTTTTGCTTGATTTACAAGAAATTTTTTGATTAACTGCCTATAATACTGTTTATTATATATGCAATATTTCAAGGTAATTAATAAAAAAATAAAATGATTTTTTATGCATAAAAAGTGAATATTTTTTTAAATCGAGCATTTTGCAGTCAACTACTGTCCGCATTCTATGAAAATAAATTATTAAGTTACATTAATAATTGTTTACTATATGTGATTACAACACTTTACACAACAAAATCTACCAAAATTTTTGAACCTTAATATATTTAATTTTTAAAAATTTTTTTATAAGCTTTTACTCAGTCATTTTTGAAATTTCTAATTAAAAATAGCACGTACTTAAATGTTTTAATATATTTTAGAATAATGTTGCTGGATATTGTTGCCTGAAGTATTGTAATCACATATAGTAAAAAATTATTAATGTACCTGTGATGAAGCGCTTTCGATTTGAAAAAAAAATTAAAATTTTTAGAGAGATAAAGTGATCGAAGGCTGTTTTCATCACATTTCGGTTAGAATGCTAGGAAGCCGCCTTTGATTAGAGGACGGAACAGTAGTCTGTACGCTTAGCCAATTTAAAAGCGGCGGTGCGCGATAGGGGGTAGGTGATTCCAGACGCAGATAAGGAGATGGCACCAGGGTTTGACATTAAAGTAAAATACCCTATTGTAAAGGATTTATTGGACCTGTAGACCGCAAAACACGTGGACTGGACTTTGGGTGGTCTCTGTATGACGTAATTAAGACGTGTATGGGTTATGGGATTATCCAATCCGAGAAATGAAAATGGAGGCTAAGTGGTGGATTTTTGAAAGCTTTCCTGAATGGATTAGGAGTCACGAGAAGGCGTGGACTTTGTTATAAAAAAAACAAATAAATAGAAGACTTAGAGTTTTTTTCGAGGATTCTCTTCTGCGTGCGGGCCCGGTTGACTTTTCCCGGTGTTTTAGCATTGCAGGGGGATGAAGAGATTGGAATTTCAAAACGTCTGAGACCGGTTGAGCATTCCCGGGAGTTGTCCGACAGTACGAGAAAGAGGTTTCGTTTTCCGGAAACCGGTTGATCTTTCCTAGTGCCTTAGCATCGAAAGTGATGAAAAGATTGGCAGTTTTAAATATTGGAGATCCGGACGAGTCTTCCCGGAGCTGAGAGTGATTTTGAGCAAGAGAATAGAAACGGGGTTATAGAGAGGATGCGCCTTAATGTTGGAGATCTGGTCGAGTCTTCCCGGAATTGAGCGTGACTTTGGATCAAGAGAAGTCGATGTCATCATTTTCCTGATGAGTGCCCCATCATTTTGAAAAGAGTAGAAGAATACCCACGACAGCCTAGAGACGCAGCGCACCCACTACCTAGAAGGAAGAAGCGATACCCCATGCCTAAGCAGAGCTTCGACGCCAGAGTCCCAGTGCTGTATCGTCAAACTGAGTGAGTGAAAGTTAAATTTTGTTTTGTTCAGACCCCACCGAGCTAAATGAAAGATTAGTGCGGGAACAGTGTTTTCGTAAAGATAATTTTGATGAATAGGAGTTCTTGGCTATGAGTTAGCTTAATAATTATATGCTCCCTGAATCCAAAAGGTGTAGATTTAATTAAATACATGTCATTCGATATGAATCGAGGAGAAAATGCTAAAAGATTAGTAAAATGTGTAAACTGTGTGCGAAGATTTGGTAATTCAGTTTTTTTTGTAAATAGATAAGGTTGTAAATAAATCAATTTTATTTTGTTACATTGGAGTCCGTCATCTTTGTTTTGTGTAGTTGACCTAAAGGAAGGTTTTAGAAGCAAAGTTTATTTGGCCTGTTCGGTTGCAAACCTGTCTAGAGCCTTTTGGGTTGTATTCAAGAAAATAAATAAAAAAAACACAACGCACCCAAATACCTATAAATTTAAATAATTTGTACTAACCCAAATAATATACGAATCTCGCCCGAAAAAATAAATAATTTTAAGACAGGCAACACGACAAATGGTGACCGTGACTCAGTCTCATGGTGTGTTAGGGACTTTAGAGATAAAAAATTTTTTTGTTTTTCAAAGTGAAGGGAGCCGCGCATTAAAATTATTTTGAAAGCGCGCGATGTTTGAAATTTAAATGTGTATTTGCCATATTTAATTTTGAAGGTATATGAATAAGTGTATGAAATCACAATAAATTTTTTGTTCGGCAAATGGTCCCGACCAGGATAATAAAAATAATTTGTGTTAGGCTAGAATCGTGAAAATTTTTTTTGCGTTACAAAAAAACAGTTACAGTTTTTTTTGTCTTTAAGAAAATTTTTTGGTCTTTACAAATTTTGTATAGAAGGGAGCAGCACGTGAGAATTTTTAGAGCGGGAGTGTTTTGAAAATATGTTCGTATATTTGCCACAATTATTATTATTGAGTGTAATTTTGTTTTGAAGAGTGTGACAATATTGATTTTATGTTAAGATTGTTTGAAGTATAAATATATGAATGCAAATATTTTAGTTTTAACTAAGTGAATTAAAGAGTGTTTTTAGAAAGAGTTTGTTGAGTTGGTTAAAGATAGATAAGAAATACTTATGTTATGATTTATATGAAGTGTTTAAAATTTATGTATATTGTAGATATTGTAGAGATGATAGATTGAATTGAGGTGTATTTTTGAAAAATATTT
Source organism: Dolomedes plantarius (assembly GCA_907164885.2). Classification (NCBI taxonomy): domain Eukaryota; kingdom Metazoa; phylum Arthropoda; class Arachnida; order Araneae; family Dolomedidae; genus Dolomedes; species Dolomedes plantarius. The sequence continues at coordinate 221,669 of CAJRAI020000252.1, read as the reverse complement.
TGAATAAGTTAAGAGTAGTTGATGACAGAAAATATGTTTGATATTAGTTGATAGATAATATTTAAGTGTGATTTTGAAAATTCTATTGAAATGAGAAAATCAATAGATAGTTACGATTTGAGTAACAGTTGAGAAATTATTGAATTGAGTACAAGTGTGTTGATCGATAGTAATTAGTGGTACTTGGTATAGATATGAATTCTTTGAAAAGACAAGTGTGTCAATTTAAGTATAGAATTTGTCAGATAATATTTTTGCAATTACATTGAGAATAGAATTGTGTTTCGTTTTGATTTTGTGCATATATGTGTATTTTGGGGGAAATTAGCGTTTTTTAAAGTTTGGGATTGTGAGTCATAGTTTAATTACGTATAAAGAATTTGAATGCATAATGTTAGGAGAAGTAAGATTCTAATGAGAGAATTCTTGCATATTGAGTAATGATAGGTAAACGAATGATCGGTAATGTGAGGTGTAAAATTTAAAAATTGGAGTTATTTGAGTTAGATCAAGAAGGTTTGCCTTTAATGTATCGCGAATGTGTTGCAAAGCCATCGTCAGTTGGGTAAAATTGAAATAGGAAGTTTAGATAAAAAGTTAGAGTAGAGGTGATTGTGAATGAAAGATGGTTAACGGTAAGCAAAAGCGCAAATCATAGTCAGATTTGTTTCAGTCTATAAACGATAAATAATGTGAGGTGGATTATATTGCATTTAATCTGCCAAAAAGCTTATAGCTGAAGGAGTGCTGAGTTAAGAATGTAAAATAAGAGTTTTCGATACATTGTTGGAGTAGAGGTCTTTATAACGAAAAGAGGGTTAGTTATAGGCATAAATGTTCAGAATTGCCACAGTATAAAAAACTAAACTTTTTGATGGATGGATTGCATTAGTTGTTAGGTGCTATGAAAATAAAATTTACGATTGTTTACCCTGGGTTGAATAATAAGTCAGTGTAGTGAAGTTTTAGATATGAATTTAGTGAAGCATGTGCGTAGAATTAGTAGAGATATGTGGTATTAGAAAGATGGCGGTTGTTTTTAAGAATTACTCAAAATAAAAGGTTGTCGTAGTATAGTGCTTTGTGTGAGGAGTGATAGGAAGTGCGGGGTCAGTTTTTGTTTACTAAAACAGGAAGTGGGGAAAAGGTTTTCTAAGAAAAGAGAGGGGTTCGTTTGCCCTTCTTACTCTCCCCCCCCCCCTAAGGAAGGAGAACGCACGATAAAGAAACTAGTTTGTATGTAGGCTTTTTTATGTGGTTTGGATGAGGAAATTTTGCGTTTATGGAAGATTTTGGAAAGTGAAAACTTGTGTTTTTAATTTAGAAAATCCTGGAAGTGATTTAGGGCTGCAGACCTAGAATGACTTCAGGAACAGGGGTTTGAGAAAGTAATGTTTGACGAAATATAAGTGTTGAAGAGTTAAGTGCGATACGGTAGGCGTGAGGAATATCACTTTAGTAAGTTTGTGTGAGTTTAAAATTTAGCAAATTGTTTAAACAGCTCATTAGAGAAAAAATGGCAATTTCTGGCCAAAATTTACATTTATTTATCTAAAATGCTGAAGTGCATGGACTAAGCTAGTGACTTTTTGAAATGAAATAAAGAAATAATTAAATAGTCGCACAAGTGAAAATAAAAATAAATATAAGTCGTGGTGGTTAGAAAGTTGTAGATGGTTGGAAAATGAGAATAGTTTTGGGGTTTACTGTTATCAGGTGTTTTTTTTTGGTTGAGATTTTTGGGCTCTATTGTGCAAACGGAGGAAAGTTTTTTAGTCGCAAATTACTTTAAGGGGCAGAGAGTATCGAAAATTCGGGTCCCCGGGGTCAAAACCAGACTGAGTTGAACGAATTTCTAGTCTGAGAACAGGTTTCTTGTACGAGAGGGGGTGTCCTTCCGATGTGTCAGGTGTTGCTAGGGTAACGAGGGAAAATGCGAAAGAAAATAATTTTGTGTGGTTCGCGAATCTAGCATGCGGTAGGATTTTGGGAATTGAGTGACTTCAAGGGTTCGCGTGTTTTTGAAAAAGGGGAGAGAGCAATGTTTAGTTTTGTTTTCGCAGTTGAGGGAAGCAAGTAGTTTGAAGGTGTTTTTTTTCTTTTGCGCGTTCTTTTTTTTTTTTTTTCGTTTCTTTTACAATGATGGGGAAAATGGGTTTGGATTATGATTTTTAGAAAATATAACTGTGATAGGAAGGTCATTTGTGAAGACTCAATTTATACATACATATGAATTTAAGTTAATGAATTTGTTTTGAAAGGTACAAAAATATTGTGAGAAGTGTGTTGAAAATGTAACAAAATTTTATATGCTTGGTATTTAGTTGTGAATGTGGCAAATATACTGTGAGATATATTTTAATGTGTTAATTATTTTTGTTTATATGTAAATTTTGTGAATAATGAGGAATAGTGTTAGAATAGAGTTTAATTGCGTGCAAAATGATATATAGAGAGATGAAGAAGTTATGCTTTGTGATAGTGTTTTGGGTCTGAACTCTGCAAATCATGATTTTGTATGGTGATTAGTTATGTCGACATGGTTCATATAGATCTTCGATGTTTTCACTCAGAACATTTGATTAAAAGAATGAACTTTTGAATTCAGAACTCTAATAAGTGCATAGGTTGGTGGTCTTCTCTTACCTAAATTAAAGGTATAGATCACATGATCAAAGAAGGTCAATGGAGTCAGGAGTAAGTGTTTTGATGTTTTGTTTTAGCGTTTCTAAATAGTGTATGAGGACTTATGATGCGAACAAGTTTTTTTTTTCAGACATGGATGGTAAGAAGTTTTGTAATTGATGTGATTATGTTTTATTGAGTGTCATGAATTATATAAGTAGTACATGAGAATTTTGTAAACTTTTCGAGGAAGGGAGCATATTTTTACGTGTTTGGTGTTTGGTTAGTTTTTTTTTTTCGGAGGAGGGAGCGTATGTGATGAAGCGCTTTCGATTTGAAAAAAAAATTAAAATTTTTAGAGAGATAAAGTGATCGAAGGCTGTTTTCATCACATTTCGGTTAGAATGCTAGGAAGCCGCCTTTGATTAGAGGACGGAACAGTAGTCTGTACGCTTAGCCAATTTAAAAGCGGCGGTGCGCGATAGGGGGTAGGTGATTCCAGACGCAGATAAGGAGATGGCACCAGGGTTTGACATTAAAGTAAAATACCCTATTGTAAAGGATTTATTGGACCTGTAGACCGCAAAACACGTGGACTGGACTTTGGGTGGTCTCTGTATGACGTAATTAAGACGTGCATGGGTTATGGGATTATCCAATCCGAGAAATGAAAATGGAGGCTAAGTGGTGGATTTTTGAAAGCTTTCCTGAATGGATTAGGAGTCACGAGAAGGCGTGGACTTTGTTATAAAAAAAACAAATAAATAGAAGACTTAGAGTTTTTTTCGAGGATTCTCTTCTGCGTGCGGGCCCGGTTGACTTTTCCCGGTGTTTTAGCATTGCAGGGGGATGAAGAGATTGGAATTTCAAAACGTCTGAGACCGGTTGAGCATTCCCGGGAGTTGTCCGACAGTACGAGAAAGAGGTTTCGTTTTCCGGAAACCGGTTGATCGAAGGCTGTTTTCATCACATTTCGGTTAGAATGCTAGGAAGCCGCCTTTGATTAGAGGACGGAACAGTAGTCTGTACGCTTAGCCAATTTAAAAGCGGCGGTGCGCGATAGGGGGTAGGTGATTCCAGACGCAGATAAGGAGATGGCACCAGGGTTTGACATTAAAGTAAAATACCCTATTGTAAAGGATTTATTGGACCTGTAGACCGCAAAACACGTGGATTGGACTTTGGGTGGTCTCTGTATGACGTAATTAAGACGTGCATGGGTTATGGGATTATCCAATCCGAGAAATGAAAATGGAGGCTAAGTGGTGGATTTTTGAAAGCTTTCCTGAATGGATTAGGAGTCACGAGAAGGCGTGGACTTTGTTATAAAAAAAACAAATAAATAGAAGACTTAGAGTTTTTTTCGAGGATTCTCTTCTGCGTGCGGGCCCGGTTGACTTTTCCAAGGTGTTTTAGCATTGCAGGGGGATGAAGAGATTGGAATTTCAAAACGTCTGAGACCGGTTGAGCATTCCCGGGAGTTGTCCGACAGTACGAGAAAGAGGTTTCGTTTTCCGGAAACCGGTTGATCTTTCCTAGTGCCTTAGCATCGAAAGTGATGAAAAGATTGGCAGTTTTAAATATTGGAGATCCGGACGAGTCTTCCCGGAGCTGAGAGTGATTTTGAGCAAGAGAATAGAAACGGGGTTATAGAGAGGATGCGCCTTAATGTTGGAGATCTGGTCGAGTCTTCCCGGAATTGAGCGTGACTTTGGATCAAGAGAAGTCGATGTCATCATTTTCCTGATGAGTGCCCCATCATTTTGAAAAGAGTAGAAGAATACCCACGACAGCCTAGAGACGCAGCGCACCCACTACCTAGAAGGAAGAAGCGATACCCCATGCCTAAGCAGAGCTTCGACGCCAGAGTCCCAGTGCTGTATCGTCAAACTGAGTGAGTGAAAGTTAAATTTTGTTTTGTTCAGACCCCACCGAGCTAAATGAAAGATTAGTGCGGGAACAGTGTTTTCGTAAAGATAATTTTGATGAATAGGAGTTCTTGGCTATGAGTTAGCTTAATAATTATATGCTCCCTGAATCCAAAAGGTGTAGATTTAATTAAATACATGTCATTCGATATGAATCGAGGAGAAAATGCTAAAAGATTAGTAAAATGTGTAAACTGTGTGCGAAGATTTGGTAATTCAGTTTTTTTTGTAAATAGATAAGGTTGTAAATAAATCAATTTTATTTTGTTACATTGGAGTCCGTCATCTTTGTTTTGTGTAGTTGACCTAAAGGAAGGTTTTAGAAGCAAAGTTTATTTGGCCTGTTCGGTTGCAAACCTGTCTAGAGCCTTTTGGGTTGTATTCAAGAAAATAAATAAAAAAAACACAACGCACCCAAATACCTATAAATTTAAATAATTTGTACTAACCCAAATAATATACGAATCTCGCCCGAAAAAATAAATAATTTTAAGACAGGCAACACGACAGTACCTTAATAATTTATTTTGACAGAATGCGCACAGTAGTTGACTGCAAAATGCTCGATTTAAAAAAAAATATTCACTTTTTATGCATAAAAAGTCATTTTTATTAATTACCTTGAAAAATTGCATCTATAATAAACAATATTATAGGCAGTTACTCAAAAAATTTCATATAAATCAAGCTTAAATCATGAGTAGTACATACAATCGAACATAGGTCTAAAAATGATACTTTTAAAGGTACGTAAAAGTGACCACACCCCTTAAGTAAATAAGTTTTCATTGTATGATAAGCAATGTTGTTACTATAAATGCTTATGCAAAATCTGCGTACTTTGTGAAAATTCAAAAATATAGCTGATTTGTCCTTGACAAAGTTATTTGTTTTTTTCTTTTTAATTCGCTGAAAAAATTTGTATTCAGTAATTTACCAACTTGACGATTATACCTCCGGTTTTAAAAAGTGTAATCTGAGATGCTTTGACTGATTTTTTTTCCAAAAGAAGATATTTTAAAGTATTATCTGATTAAATACAGAATTGACTTCCTATTTTATTAGTCCTGATAAGAATTTATTTGTGATTCATAGAAAATGTTGCTTTTCTACTATGTGTGTGTGTGTTTGTTTTGGTTAATCAGTATTATTTCTCACATTTTTTTTCCATAAGAGATTATGAACAATGATAAAAAAATTTCTTCACAATTCTTTTCTGTAATTTCATTTCCTTAATTATTAAATTATTACAAAATTCTGAACTCATTTATTCTGAAACCAATACACAATTATTCTGAAAAAGTATATTTACTCATTTCCTTTAAGAATTTTAATGAATTATAGCAAAAAAAGCAGTTGAAATAAAGATTTTGAATGAAAATAAGCAATTGTTAAATTGAATAAATAAATTCATATTAAATACGCACTAAAATAAAACAACTTGTTTTCGCTAGGAAAAATACGAAAAATCCATATTAAAGCGTATGGTTGTCCGTGTCTAAGCCGCCCGCTAGTGCACGCGAGCGCCCTCTAGTGGCGGCGACAAAAAGAGAGACACATTTTTAACACTGAGCTGCTCCTCCTTCTGTAGCTTCATGGTCACAACACATTAAGGATACGTTGTTGTGGCTCAGCCCCCCTGGTCTAGACCAGGTCCGTTTGTCGCATGAGCGAATGAGTGGCAGCCGCATCCTGATCCTCAACAGGCACGCTGATAGAAATTCTCGCTACAACATGGAAAGGGGTGGAGGGAGCATCAGAACAGGAACGAAAGACCTCGAGAGAATTCTCAAAGTGCGGATACGAGGGATGGAACTTCAATAGTGTCAACACTGTTGTAGAGCCCCTTGCAGCAGAACCTATAAAAGCAGCTTATACTACACGTACCTCACGTCTATACTCTGTTTCTATTGGTTCCCCTCTGCTTATTACCTGAAAATCTGCAATTGAGGGCGTGGCCCAGGAATTGCAGTTGCGACCCATTTCCTATGGTCCTCTTACCTCAGAGTGAATGAGCCCTCCCCACAAACTTCACACTACTGCGCATTGACAGGACGAACACAGCCACGTTTTAGTTACCGGTCTATTGTACGTAATAATTTATTGCATCATACTGATAGAAGGAAAATGCTTGTGCGCGCACTGTGGCTGGTGTGTTTGCTCTCTGGGGCTAGGAAGTGCTCTACAGTCCCCCATATTCCCCTGGACTTAAATCCATGTGACTTTGATCTCATACCCAAGATGAAGGAACCGCTCCGTGGATTCTACCAGAGATTCTACAGGCTGTAGACCGCTCCATTCGAAGGGTCAACAAGTCAGGAGCTGGCAACGGCATCCTGCAGCTTCCAGGACGTTAGCAACGGGTGCTAAACAATGCTGGTTACTACTTTGAAGGGCTATAAAAGTTTCACCCCTGTATCTCTTCTTTATACTTTGTACATACCTAGTTGCCACTATTAAAGTTCCATCCTATGCATTTTTGAATATGCAAAAAAAATTCTCGCGGCACTCCTGACCAATATCACGGCACCCTAAAGTGATTCCCAACCTCACCGGTTGGGAACTACTGATTTAGACGCATACTGTGGAGATATTTTATGATGTTTATTTAGAATATTTGTAGTAAACCATAGCTCCTGTGGAGTACTTTGTTAGATTTGCTTTCAAACGGAACAAACTAGAACGATACAGTAAGCCTTTTATCGTATTCAAATTAACCAAGTGTCGGATTGTCTTGACATTTACTTCTGTGGAATGTTTTTTTTGGACCAATTACTTAGATCAATTAAAGTGCATTTAATTCCGCAGTTTATAAATTGCATTATATGTCATGAAAAAACGAATAATGTCACTCCCTAAACGTTCCAGGGCAGTCTGAATTGATATCAGACCGGTCTAGTTCGGGCCAGCCCGGGGAGATAGGCCGGATACCAATGTTGAATAGGAGGCTCTTGCCAAAACCAGCAAATCTTGGTCTAAAAAAACGGATACGTATTGCTCACGACCTGTGTGAAGAATGTTTATTTTGTATGTGTGAGTGTGTTTGTTTTGGTAAATATATGTGTACATATTTTTTCAATTTTTATCATGCTGAACAGTTATGAATATGGAAAGAGTTAACCCTTTGCTCCCCGGTGTTCCATATAGTGGAACACCAAAATTTACTCGCTTCTAAAACCGTCTAAATTCTGTGAAAAACTAAGCAATTAGCTTCATTTTTTACTTTGATCTACTCTTTTTGATAATACATGCAGCGTGTCACAAACCCATACATACCCTCGTATATAATCGAGTTTTTATTTGTGTGTTTTTTGTATATAGGAACTGTAAATATTTATTTAAAATCATATATAATCAAGTTTTTTTGTTGTATTTATTATTTGTGTGTGTGCGTTTTTCCTTTTGTTCTCTTCACAGCAATGCTCGCTTAGCCGCACTTTTCAAAGCGCTTGTTTCCCAGTGTTCCAGGTCACGGAACACCCACAAAATCGAAACCGGAAGAGCAATCTTTATGAAATTTTAACTGTGTACTCCTTTAAGCCTAAACAGAGTGCCTACAAATTTTTAGTTCAAAATTTCAAATTTAAAGGGTACTGGGAAGTAAAGGGTTAAAAAATCGTTCTTTCGCTTACCTATATAATTATGTCAGCACATGACAATTAGAATTTTTTTTAATTATTTTTAATTTTATCCTCTATCATAATTTCTCTCTAAAGCTGTGAAGATCATAAAATATAACCTTCTAATCTTCTAGGTCATACATCAGTCAACAGAATACTCTAATTTAATGTCTGAAAGTCATAATTTTTAAATTACGTGCTTCATGGTATGAATTTTCTAGTCTACGTTAACTGTAAATTTTGCAAAATTCGTTTTAATATACCAGACATTCACATTATTTTGAATTGGTCAAATGCAAGCTAAATGACATTTATTTCAATGAATAATCTCCCAATAATTTATAAATAGATGATTTTAATCTTTAATATGCAATATTTAAAGTTTATCGGTGACAGTTTTTATTTATTTATTTAATTTTTTTAGAAGGTGGTGGCTAAACCGGAATAAACATAAGAAATTATTAGTTCCGTGTGATTTTCTATACCTGTACTAATTGCGTTTAATATTTTGAGGGTAACTTTTGTATGGTTTACAGGCTTTATAACTTGGATTCCAAATTAACTGGATGAATGCCGATTGCTATATATGTGATACAGCGACATTTCTCTTTTCTGGCGTTGGGCTTTGCGCTGTGTAGTAACCGGGAAAGGAAATCAACTCTTCGAGAAAATCAGGACTCCGTTGTCACAAAACACCCCGTTTATGTCGTTTACAAGTATCTTTATTCGCACAACTAATTTATCGAACAGACTACCTTAGCCTGTGAAAAAATGTGCATAAAACACTCTCAATTCGGCTATAGTGAGCCCATATAAAATGAGGGTTACCAGAAAATGTGTGCTTCCAGAAAATCCCCAACTAAAATAAAGCTTTCCAAGTAAAGTTGGCCAACACTTGTACCCTAGTGACTGGGACATAATGATCGGAAGTGCAAACATCCCCCCCACAAGTGGAGTCCGTCAAGAAGAATCAATGATGGCCAGGACTCCCCCCCTCCCCAAGACGGCAGCAAATGTTCTAGACAGGTGATTGCCTCGCAGCCACCACGCACTGCGACAAAGCCATTCCAGGGATTTGGACGCTATGGGCGGGAAGGGGGACTGCAAGGCATTAACAAATATTTATACAGCAAGCGAAAAAAATGTCACAACATTTCCACCGTGAGTGTCTAGGGAGAAAGATTTAAGAATAAAATTTTTATTTTACAAGTAGGATTCTCTTCCCAGATCCCAGCTCTTACTCCGGGGCATGGAGAGATCGAGGCACACAGTTTATGGCAACTCCCTTTACAGAACTATTTTCCCTAACAACAAAGCATGAAACCCATTGAAAAAATAAACACGGCATTACGATTTTCCTACTATGCACTATACAACATAACTTACAAACTGGTATTACAATAATCCTAAAAATATCATTAACAATCAAAGCGGCCACCCTCCGCACCCACAGATTAGACATACCTTCACCCTCCTCGCAGAAACAATGGGGGTGAGCAAAAGTTTTCTCCTGAAACTAAATTCAAAAGCACATTAACATAAAAAAAGAACAGATACTGAATTTTTCTAGATTAAATGGTAATTAAAATACGTTGGGAAACTATACTTTTAATTTCTTGAACAACCTTATTTTTCTTCCGTACAACATCTTTATAAATTATCTTCTTTTAGACAACGAGGTCTTTGCAAGCCGATGACGTGCAAGCTCGTAATTCAATTCATCCGATGTGTTAATTCATATGAATTAAAATTAAAAATATGAATTATAATATAATTCATACCACCGCCAATGTATCGGAACCGTAACGACTGGTGGTATGACTGGTAACGAAAAGGTATATGTAAATTTATCAGAAACGAGTATTTAAGCTCGTGCTTATATTTTGTATCGGGGGTACTCTCGTACACGATCGATTGTGGTCGGTCTGGAGTATGATACACTTCCTTGTTTTTACTGCTGACTGTTGCAGTGTATGTTTCTTTTATATGTTATAAAATAAACTTCAGTTTAAAAAATATCAGACTTGGAGAAGTTTTTTAACCGCTTTTCATCAACCACTGCTAAAGTCTGCTATTACACTTATTTTTAAAACTTTTATTTAGATGTCGGAGAATTGGTTGTATACCAATCAATTCCTCAACAAAATATATAGAGAGAGTGCATGCTAAATACACCTACACAATACCCAATAATAAAAAAATAACTTTAACCTACAAAACATTAACACAGTTCGAATAGCTCTGTATAGTACAACACAGAAGGTCCCATAAATAGCACCCATTTAAATAACCATGATTACAGAATGTGAAGGAGTGGGCAAAAACGGATAAACTAGTAACGCATAATCACATAGGCAGATAAAAATTTTGAGGATCTGAGTTTGTGTTTCACCCCCCCCCCCATCCCGCGGTTTCAGGTAACCTATAAAACATTACCACAGTTTGAATAGTTCTGTGTAGTACAACACAGAAGGCCCCATAGGGGCTAGCATGGCGGTCTTGTTGTAACCTCGGAGGTTTTTGCGCAGTAACATTTTGAGGGCACACTTACGAAGTCTATCTAAGTTAACCCTGAACCGCTTTTTAGGATCTTTCACCCCCTCAATCTCGAAATTAACAGGCGTGAACTTCTCTACTACTCTATAGGGCCCCTTATTCTGGCAAGCCAACCTTTGCGCCTTCTACTAGTAGAAAATGAAGTACACTAATTCCCCAACTTTTATCTCTTTGACTTTGGCTATCTTAAGTCTAGCACCCTCCTGACGTTCCGCCGCTCCTATTAGATTCCAGCTCATCGAATCAAACGCCGTGTGCATACGATAGGTTAAGTCTTGTACATATTCCTTAACATCAGCATATGAACGCTCCAGGGGCTGAGACAATAGCTGTGTCGGTAAGTTCAAATCCCTCCCATCTAAAAGAAAAGCAGGATTCTCAGCGGTAGCGGAGGAGGGAGGGCTGGTACGGTTGGCTAAAAGGACGAAAGGTGCATGCTGGCCCCAATCATCTTGGGTATCGGACACCAGATGACTGAGGGGGTTAATAATAGTCGCATTTAACATTTCCCAGACCCATCACTTTGGGGGTGGTAGCTACTTGTGTGAATTTTAGTAATGCCTAGTCTCTCATACACTTGAGTGATGGCCTGATTTATAAAATTGTCTCCCTCATCGGTTATTAAAATTTCTGGAATCCCATGGGTGCAAATGAACTTCTCTAACACCTTAATGACGGTTGATATTTGAATGTTATTTACGGGATATGCCTCAGGAAAACGGGTGAAATAATCGGTCATAACAATTAAATACCTGTTCTCTTCTGTGGAATGGCCCTGGGTTGCTCTAATTGGTCGGCAGATCTGTACTGTCTGCCCGGTGCCCAGGCCCATATGAAACATCACCGAACAGGGGAAATCAATCTTCGGCTGAGTTTGCAGGAATTGCTACGCAGCGCTGGTCTTCAGTTTGACACTTGTCTTATGGACTAACCGTCCGGGACGGTCAAACTGCTGGATAATGGCCCTCCTTTTGCTATCTGTTTTCGCATGGAACGCAAACGGTATCAATGCTAAAATCCGTAAGTTGAGTCTTTCGTCTTAGAATTCTTTGTTTGTCCTCGTCATTTAAATTATATATATATATATATATATATATATATATATATATATATATATACAGGGTGTCCCAAAACGACCGCATAAACTCTGCACACCTAGATTCCTCGTTAGGAGTACATAAAAACTGCCCAAAGAAGCGTTCCTGTACGATCCATAGTTTACGAGAAAAATACGAAAGACAAAGTATGACGTCACTGCCAGTGCAAGAAAAAACACTTTATTGAACATATCAACAGCATGCACAATTTAAAGCAGATGTTCAAAGTGTCCGTCGTGCATGTCGAGGCAGGCTTGATCACGCCGTGGAATGGCTGCCATCACACGTTGCAGCATCGCGGGGTCCACAGAAGTACAAACAGCATGCAGACGAGCAACTAAGTCCATTTGTGTTGTCACTACGTCTCGATACACCAGTTCCTTGAGATGGCCCCATAGGAAAAAATCCAACGGTGTAAGATCTGGTGAACGTGGCGGCCATAGAACCGGACCCCCACTTCCGATCCAGCTGCCAGGGTATTCCATATCCAGCTAACCACGTACAGGAGCACAGAAATGCGCCGGAGTCCCATCATGCTGGAACCAAAGTCCCTGTATTGCCGCTAATGGTATGTCATCGAGGAACTCGGTTAAGACCTCATTGAGGAACACCAAGTACGACTATCCCGAGAGCCGTTCAGGAAACAGATATGGTCCAAGCAGGCTATCCCCGAGTATGCCGGCCCACACGTTAAGAGACCAACGTTTCTGATGTTTCTGCGGCCGGATTGCATGCGGATTGACCTGGGACCACATATGGCTGTTGTGATGGTTGAATACCCCATCACGAGTGAAACATGATTCATCAGTCATGATTCATCAGGATATGTGCAATGAAACCATTATCTGTGTTCGGTTGCTGCAACAGCCATTCACAGAAGGCCACGCGTTTCTGAAAGTCATCTGGTTTCAGACCTTGCACGGTTGTGTACCGAAATGGGTGTAGCCTCTCAGACCGTAAAAGCCTGTGAACAGTACTTTTACTCGAAGTCATCTCACGGGCTAATGCGCGTGTGTTTACCTCGGGCGTCTCTTCTACCCGCTGCAGTATTGCATCCGTCTGTGCTACCGTCAGGCCGCTCCGCGGTCTTCCAGTATCGTGAATATTGGCTGTTGGCAAGACGCTTCCCGTATTTCGCAGTCTGTCGTCCAGCCTACGGATGACGTTGACATCGGTAGGAAGGCCGGACGGATATCGACGGGCATACTCCTTAGCAGTTCGTAAGGCATTTCCATTACATCGGCCGTACATCAAGTACATGTCGCAGTAGTCACGAACGGAGTACATGGCCACCATACGAAGACTACCGGTAGCTGCAAGATGCAGCCTTTTAAACACCAGTTCAACCGTGGCTTAACGTCATTCCATGGCGCGCGCGTATGCATGACGCGATATGCGCGGCGAAAGTTTTAAACATTATCGTCTGGAAAGAAGTGTTTTTTTTTGCACCTGCAGTGACGTCATACTTTGTTTTTCGTATTTTTCTCGTAAACTATGGATCGTACAGGAACGCTTCTTCGGGCAGTTTTTATGTACTCCCAACGAGGAATCTAGCTGTGCAGAGTTTATACGGTTGTTTTGTGACACCCTGTATAAGCAATGCTTGGCTTTGCCAAGGAAAAAAAACAATTAAAAATTTATAAAATAAAATAAAAATCGATTTTACTATCCTTAAAGTTCCTTCTAGCACATATGATTTATCTCTGAGTAAAGGGGCTGGGGGTGCCTTGGGTGGATTGCAGATCTGTACTGTATATCCGGCAGCCTTCAGCCCCACAGCAATTGAAAATGCATCCGAACTTAATCTACTGCGTATTCAGGCTCTTGCTACGTAGTGACTGGACTTCAGGTGTTTCATGGATGATAGACCTTAATGGTCTGGGGGTCCGAAGTGTCAAACTCAAAGATTATCTCTGAGTAAATCCTTTTGGATTTGCTCGATTTCCTAGTTTTAGAACTCACAGATTCTGAACCTTATCTCTCTTTCCAATCACTTTTCTTCCTCCTCTCTCTACCTGCCAATTGAAAACCAGATTTCAGACAGCTATTGACTCCGCCTCCACCAGAGAAGCATCACGAAGATCCTGGAGACGTCCATTGAGAACTCTTCATTTCACTCTCCAAAGCTCTGACTAAAAAACTCTCAGCTTCACTTTTGTGTTGAAATTTACGCTTCCGAAGATATTTAAAAACGAACATTTCTTTTCTCATTTCGGTGTAACTTTCACTCTCCGTTGTCAATCTCAGGAAAAATCTGTGTTAGAAGGCGATGGCCTAGGTAACACAGTTAATCACATGTTCCTCTGGTCCTGTGGTCCGGGACGGCATAATCATTTCGAATTCCCTTCTGTAGACTGAGGTAAAGGCCCTACGTCATCCATAGCAACTCTTTCTAGGGGTCTAAGCGCAAAAGGAATCCTCTGCAAGGGAGCTAAAGGATTCTTAATAGGTGCCCGCCTACCGAAACAGGAATGTTATCTGTCGTAACGTTTTGTATCTCCCTTTAAAACTACCTTTTTCATATGGGACTTTTCCTTATGTGCTGCTCTCATCACATAAATGTGGGTACTGCCAGGTAACTGTGGCACTTCATTCAACGAAAACCTATTTTTCAGCGCTAAGAACGTTCTTCTTCGTTATCAGTGAAATTCTGATCTGCGGGGGAGAAGGGGTTGGTATCACAGCAGTACCCAGCTTGGCTGTTTTTTCACCTTCCCAGACACACGCACGTTCTCCCTTGTCTTTGTCGTTCACAGATTTTCTCGCCGCATGGCGAGCACTCTTCGCCAAATTTGGCGGACTTTCGCACAGATGAAAAACTCATCAGCCACCTGCAAGGAACATCTTCTCCGGACGTTTGCACAGGACAGAGAGCAGAGAGGGTGCTTTTAAGGATGTCTAAGATGAAGCAAGATAGTTGGATTTGGAAAACAGTGCTGGTCCCATAGGGACTCAAGACTCATCCACCGGTCTTCACAGTCGCATAGAATGACAAACAGTCTGTATATTTTGAGGCCTTAGGTCATTTTCTTCACATTCCCTCAAAATAAATATGTTCCATGGTTCATAGATAATTTCTTTGTCGACATTCCTCGTTTTTTCCTTCATTGATGTCATTTTCTATTCCAGATGACGAATTCCCAACCACTACACTGTAATTATGCTAGCACCATCACTTTGGTAATCAAATGAACCTCTTTCTAGTTTTTTCATCTCCTTTGAAAGCATCAACGGGCATTTTTGAATTTGATATTCTCGGATAGTTCCACAGGACCACAGGACCACAGGAAAATTGGTCTAACTGCACTACCTGGGCCACGCCCTCAAGTGCAGGCTTTCAGAAAATAAGCAGCGGGGAACCATGATTGGACAGAAAGTAGAGAGAGAAGAAAAGTGAATGGAGCGCTCAGGATCTTCGAGTTCAATGCCTTCAGCTGGAATCACCGTAGTGATCCAGCATCGGGCAAGACAGTAGGAAAGTAAAATGATACTGTAGAAATCTTCCCGGAAATGGGAGAGAAAATGGCTTAGCTACAGTAAAAATATGAAGAGGAGGAAGTTTAAGGATAGCAACACATAATATTTATTTTGTTTTGAAGTTTTTATTATTTGTTTTTTTGCCTTAGCAAACCTAAGTATTATTTTTCATTTTTTAAGAGAAGCAGACAAGGGACAAATTAAAAAAGAGAAAGGATGGCTCTAGGCCTTTTCCTGTTTTGGGGATCAGCATGATCATAATTTGCAAATTCTAGTAATAAATCATTGTCAATAGACTTGTGAAAATTAAGAGCTAATTTTTGAAGATAATTTCGAATAGCTGGGAGTCCAATCTCCCTATAGATGTCAGCATTTCTAAAGTACCAAGGGGCGTTAACGATTTGCCTAATGGTGCTGCTTTGAGCGGTAGCTAATTTTTTAATGTGCGTTTTTTGCACAGTATGACCATGCTGGCCCACCATACGTAATAATAGGTCGAAGGTAAGAATTATACAAGAGCAATTTGTTACTAATACTTAATTTGCTGTTTCGAGAAATTAAGGGGTAGATTAACCTGCGAGCTGCTCGAAACTTGTCCCTAATATGTGTAATATGTTGTTTCCAAGTGATATTTTTGTCAAGAATAACGCCGAGGTATCTAACAGTGTCAGACCAGGGGATTTTTGTATTGCCTATTTGAATTTGGTGATTTTGTAAGGTCTTTTTACGTTTAGAAGTGAAAAGTACAGCTACACATTTTTCAGAGTTAATTTTAATTCTCCATTTGTCGAGCCAGAGTTGAATGGTGGTCATATGTTTATTAACATTTTTAATGGCATATTTAAAATTTTTGCAAGTGGAGTACAGGGCTGTGTCATCAGCGAAGATAGCTAAATTTACATTAGTGTGTTGGGGAATATCGTTAACGAAAATGTTAAAGAGAATTGGTGCCAGAACGCTGCCTTGTGGTAAGCCACTATGAATTTGGAATTTTTCAGAAAGTTGACCGTTAATTTTGACTTGGAAGGTGCGATTGTTGAGATAAGAAATTAAAATTTTGATGATTTGAGGGGGAAAGTTATAATTTATAAGTTTATGAATTAATCCGTCAATCCAAACTTTATCGAAAGCAAGTGCAACATCAAGGAACAGGGCAGCAGTGGAATGTTTATTTTTCTTTGCTTTAGTTAAGTGTTCGGTGAGGCGGTAGACTTGATGAGGGGCAGAAAGGGATTTTCTAAAGCCGAATTGGTAAGGTATGAGGATATGATTATTTTCGAGGTGTTCGTTAATGTATTTAGCAATAAATTTTTCAGTAATTTTGCTGATGGAATTAAGAAGACTAATGGGCCGATAACTAGTGGGGGAAGAGGGTGGTTTGTTCGGTTTAAGAATGGGGACTATGATAGAGTTTTTCTAGCTATGTGGAAAGTGTTCAAATTTGAAAACAGAGATAATGACGATAGTAATTTTGAAAATGTATTTATAGGGGAGATTTTTGAGAACTGTGTTGTTGATATTGTCTTCTCCAGGGGATTTACGTTTAGGAAGTTTTTTAATGATTTCACGGACGTCATTTGGGACAATGTAAGGAGTAGGGCTTTCATGAGGAGTATTAAGGAAGAGGTTTAAACTATTATTAACAATGTTTTCTGTGCTTGAGTTAATGATAGGATTGGGGGTGAAGTTTTTAGCGAAGTTTTTGCCAATGAGATTACATTTATCAGCTTCAGTAAGGGCTTTCGAGTTGAGTTCAGGGTCTTTTAAAGGGGGAATGGTACGATATTGGTTTTTGAAACGTTTTGCAGCTCGCCAAATGGAGTTATCCGTAGTATCAAGAGATTCTAAATAATTTTGCCAGTTTTTGTTGGATTGGTCTCTGAGGTAATATTTAAGGTCTTCCTGGGCTTTGTTCATGTTAGTTTTGTTTTGGGGAGTTCTATTAATCTGCCAGTTTTTGCGCGCTCTGTTTTTATTATTAATTAAGATTTTGAGTTGATGATCTTGATTGGTTTTAACTTTAGGAGGGATAATTTTGGTGCTGGTTTTAATACAATTATTGATATCCGCGGTGATACTGGTGACAAGGTTTTCAAGATCATTAACATTATTGACGATGGGAGGGATGTAAGGGATTTTATCAAGATCACTAGTAAATTTTTTCCAGTTAATTTGTTTAGTATAATTTATGATTAAGGGGTTGCGGTCAAGTGGTATTTTAATTTCAACAGGGTTATGATCAGAAGAGAGTTCACAAAGGGTGTTGATAGTGAGATCGTGGGGGAAGCCCTTAACGAGAGCAAAGTCAATGATGCTACTGCTATTGTTACTAAAGTGAGTGGGGAGGGGAGAAGCTATAATGTCAAAGTTAGTTTTACTGGTGAAGTCATAAATAATGTTACCATAATAATTATGTGTAGTACAATTCCAGAGTTTATGTTGTGCATTTAGGTCTCCGAAGATAAGAGTATTTATATTAAGAGTATCGAGAAGATTAAGGTCATTTTTGATGTCAGCATTTTTAAAACCTGGCGGGATGTAAGTTGAAATGATGGTGTAATGGGGGAGGTTATGGAATTTAACATTAACCGCAGTAGCATTAATGGCTTTAAGAGGTGGGAGAATTATTTCGTGGTGCGGAAGGGAATTTTTGATTAGAATGGCAGTGCCTCTCATGGAATGTAAGGGATTAATGTGGTCATTTCTGTACGTAGTATAATTAAAAATGCGGAGGTTATCCCCAGGTCTGAGATGTGTCTCTTGTAGAAGAATTATGTCAGGACTATGCTCTTGTATGAAATCTTTGAACTCAAGGATACGAGCGCTGATACCATTGGAGTTCCATGCCAAAACGGAGAGGGAAGAAGGGGCCATTAACCAGTTTTAGGGAACGCATTGATCAAACCGTTGAAGAAGCTAAAAGATTTGTCTTCAGCGGTTACAGAATTTTTAATATTAGCTCTGGTGGCTCTGAGGTTTGTTAGAATTTCGGAGAAGTCCGAAATACCTAGGTCTTCTAGTATTTCATTAATTATGGCTGTTACTTCCTGATATTGTTTGATGAGAAGAAAACTGTTATTGGGATTTTTCATGGGGGTTTGATTGGTTGAGGGATTTTCCTGATTAATTTCTGAGGTGTTTGGGTTTAATGAATTATTGATGTTGGCACTAGCCATTTGAGCAAAAGTTAAATTTGGATTAACTAGTTTGGTAGCTTGACGTTCAAGTACTTTAGCTTCTTTTTCGGCTTGTTTTTTAGCTATGATGTTGTGGGGAAATTTTGGGCAACCCCTGTAGTTGGCCGGGTGATCGCCATTGCAATTGCAGCATTTGATTGTGACTGCTTTTTTGCCATCCGGGCATTCGTGGGTGTGATGATCACCTGCGCATTTCACGCACCTAGGATCCATATAACAGTTCTTGCTATGATGGTGAAAATGTTGGCACTTAAAACATTGATTAGATTTAAAAGGAGATTTATAATATTCCACGCTGATTCTAATATAAAATAGGGAGGTTAGTTCAAATATTGTTTTAGCTTTATCTGTGGGGGTGAGTTGAACTTGGTAGAGTGGGAGTTTAGACATATCTTTACGCTGCAATTGAGCAACTTTTATTACAGGGAATTCTAATTCGTCAAGTTTTTCTTTAATTTCTTCGGGGGTGAATTCTTTAGGGAGGCCTCTGATAACTATTTTAATTGGTCTAATAACTCCCAGAGGGAGAATAAATCCTTTAATGTTATTTTCACTTAGGCATTTCGTAATTTGCCTGTGATCTTCTGCCGTAGCTGGGTCAATTCTAATGAATTCAGGTCCAATTTTGGCATGGAATTTCCTTTTGTCGCCCTCTCCGGCTAGAATGGCTAGTATCTCTCTATAATTTTCGGTTTTAACTATAGTTAAGTGCTTAATTTTACTATTTGCAACAGTAATCCGAGGATTACTGGTGCTTGGAGCGTTTAAATTAGCTTCTGGTAGCGCACTATATTTATTTGACGTAGTAGTTGGCGGAGGGATATGACTGAAGTTGATTGGCGCTTTGGCCGTTAACCTGGCTGCAGGGATTATGAACTGGTCGTTATTAGCCGCTGACTGGGCTGCTGGTTTCTTTTGAGCGGGAATAGCTGAATTGTTAGTTTTAGTCTTCTTTCTAGGATTAAGAATAGCTGGAAAGTTAGTATTGTTATTGTTTTTAGTTAGTTGAGTGTAGTACTCATTAATATGGTTCCCATGCTTACCGATTCTGTAAAATTCGTATGCCATCGGATGGATTTTCTCGATGCTTTCATGGAGGAAGGGAGGGATTGAGTTTTCGATTAGTCCTTGAAGAACTTCTTTATCCTTCTCAGAAAGTCTATCGACATCCGGAACAGGTGTTGTAGTAGGTGCAGAGGATGGGTTTGGTGGCCCTTCATCTTGTTGTAGCTCCATATAATCCTCCGGAGAGGAAGAAACATCCGCCATCGCAGGGTGAGAAAAACACGTCTGCTCGCAGCGAATCACTCACGGGGAGTCTGTCGACCATAGGACCATAGGACCATAGGACAACTAAATTAACTGAGTTGCCTAGGCCAACGCCTTCAAACTCAGATTTTTCATGAAAATAACATCGAAGAGCTGGAAATGTTCAGGAGTGGGTAAAAGTTCGTAATTGATAACAAAGTTCATGAAAGTGCTTCTCAAAATAGGAAGCAGAGAGATTTCTGGTCTGTAGATTGGAGGGTGAAAAATGGGCAGATTGGATTGGTTGTCTTCAGGATCTTCGAGATGATTTGCTGATGGGGGTGGAGTCAAAGGCTGTCTGTAAGCTGGAAATCAATTGGCTAGTGTAGCGAGAATAGAGAAAAGAGATTGGATAGAAAGATAAGGTCTGGGATCCGTGAGTTCAATAACTACAAAAATGAGCAAAGCCAAAATGGATTTGCTCAGAGACAGATAATTAAGTTAATAGAAAGTTTAAGGATAGGAAATATATTTATTTTATTTTATAAAATTTTATAGATGTTTTTTGCCTTGGCAAGCCAAGTATTGTTTTTATATTTTTTATATTTTTTATTTAAATGACGAGGACAAACAAAAAAATTAAGACGGAAGACTCAGGATGGCTCGAGGCCTTTTCCTGTTAGTGGGGTCAGCGTGATCATAGTTTGCAAGATTAGAAAGGAGTTCACTGTCAATAGAATTGTGAAAGTTTATAGCTTGATTTTTGAGGTAATTTCGAATAGTAGGGATATTTAATTCCCTGTAAATACAAGTATTTCTGAAATACCAGTCCGCATTAACGATTTGTCGAATGGTACTGCTCTGAGCAGATGCGAGTTTTTTAATATGGGTGTCTGCACAATATGACCACGCTGGCCCTCCATAAGTTAAGATAGGACGAAGATAGGAGTTGTAAATGAGCATTTTATTGACTAAGCTTAATTTGCTGTTCCGAGAGATTAGTGGGTAAATTAATCTTCTGGCTGCTCGGAATTTGTCCCTGACGTGTAAGATATGTTGTTTCCAAGTGATGTTTTTATCTAAAACTATACCGAGGTATTTGACTGTATCAGACCAGGGGATTTTTGTGTTACCTATTTGTATTTGGTGACTGTTGAATGTCTTTTTACGTTTAGATGTAAACATGACAGCGACGCATTTTTCGGAATTAATTTTAATTTTCCATTTGTCGAGCCAATTTTGAATGGAGGACATGTGGGTGTTGATGTATTTTACGGCGTATTTAAAATTTTTGTTAGTAGCATAAAGGGCAGTGTCGTCGGCGAAAATAGCAATGTTTGTGTTAGTATTTTGAGGGATATCGTTGACAAAAAGATTAAAAAGAATAGGGGATAATACTCCTCCTTGAGGTACGCCTGAATTAATTTTAAATTTACTGGAGAGATGGCCATTAATTCTTACTTGAAAGGTACGATTTTTGAGATAGGAGATGAGAATGTGGATGACTTGGGGTGGGAAGTTATAATTAATGAGTTTATGGATGAGACCGTCGATCCAAAGTTTATCAAAAGCTAGTGAGATGTCAAGAAAGAGAGCAGCTGTGGAGGATTTATTTTTCTTAGCACTGGCGAGGTTTTCGGCTAGTCGATAGACTTGATGAGGGGCTGAAAGAGATTTTCTGAAGCCAAATTGGTAAGGGATAATGATTTGGTTTTCGTCAAGATGCTCATTAATTTTCTTAGCAATGAATTTTTCAGTTAATTTACTAAGGGAATTAAGAAGGCTGATAGGGCGGTAGCTGGAAGGAGAGGAATGAGGTTTATTAGGTTTTAAGATTGGGACGATTATTGAGTTCTTCCAGCTGTGGGGAAAGTGTTCAAATTTAAAAATAGAGATGATAAGGATGGTAATTTTGAATATATATTTAAAAGGGAGGTTTTTGAGCATCGTATTATTAATGTTATCTTCTCCGGGAGACTTTCTATTGGGAAGTTTTTTAATGTATTCTTTGATATCTTCTGGGACAATAAAGGGGGTGGGGCTTTCGTGAGGGGTGTTAAGAAAGAGATTAATACTATTTTTGACTATGTTTTCAGTGCTAGAGTGAGAGATATGATTAAGGGTGAAGTTTTTAGCGAAGTTTTTGCCTATTACTTGGGATTTTTCCATATCAGTGAGAACGTTTTCGTTAGTTTCGGGGTCAATAAGAGGGGGAATGGAACGGAATTGATTTTTGAAACGCCTGGCGGCTCTCCAAATGGAATTGTCAGTAGTGTCCAGTGATTCTAAGTAATTATTCCAATTAGTATTAGAATGATCTCGAAGGTAAAATCTGAGGTCTTCTTGAGTTTTGTTCATAATAGTTTTGTTAGCATTAGTTCTATTGTGCTGCCATGTTTTGCGTGCTTTGTTTTTGTTGTTTATGAGAATTTTAAGGTGTTGGTCATGGATGGTTTTAACACGAGGGGGGATTAATTTAGTACTTTTAATTAAACTTTCGTTGATGTCGGTAGTAATACTAGAGACTAGGTTTTCCAGATCGTTGATGTTATTGACAATGGGGGGAATGTATTTAATATTATTTAGTTCATTTTTGAAATTATCCCAGTTAATTTGCTTAGTATGATTTATGATGAGAGGGTTAGTGTCAAGAGGGATACGAATTTCGACTGGGTTATGGTCAGAAGTTAGTTCACAATGGGAAGTTATGGAGAAGTCATGAGGGAAACCTTTTACAAGGGCAAAATCGATGATACTTTCAGAGTTATGGGAGAAGTGGGTTGGGGAAGTGGGGGCTATAATATCGAAATTTGTTTTGCTAGTAAAGTTATAAATTAAGTTTCCATAAACATTATTAATTTTACAATTCCATAATTTATGTTGAGCATTTAGGTCACCAAAGATAAGGGTATTAAGATTGAGGGAGTTTAAAGCGTTAAGATCTTCATTAACATGATTATAATTTTGCATAGGAGGAATATAGGTTGAGATGATGGTATAGAAAGGGAGGTTATTTAATTTAATGTTGATAGCGGTGGCGTTAATACATTTAAGGGGGGGGAGAATGATTAAGTGATGAGGGAGGGTATTTTTAATCAAGATAGCAGTACCTCTCATGGGGTGAATTGGGTTAATATAATCATTTCTGTAGGTAGTGTAATTGTAGACTTTGAGATTATCCGCTGGTCTGAGGTGTGTTTCCTGAATTAAAATGATATCGGGGTTGCGCTCATTTACAAACTCCTTGAACTCACGGATTTTAGCACTAATACCGTTTGCGTTCCATGCGAAAACAGACAGAGAAAGGGGGGCCATTAACCGGTGTTTTGAACACACTTAAAGAGCGCGTGGAAGAAGCTATAAAGCTTTTCCTCCGCGGTTACATTTAATTTTATATTTTCTCTAGCAATACGTAGGTTATTTAATATTGAAGAAAAGTCTGTTATATTTAGTTCTTTCGTTATTTCGTTTATAATTGTATTAATTTCCTGAAATTGTTTTAATAGGGAAAAACCATTAGGTGAGGGAGAGTTGTCATTCGAGGTTGTAGGGAGATTGTAATTGATTTGGTCGTTAGATTGGGTTGGGGGTGAAAGTTCGGACATATTGATGTTAGTTTTAGTCATTTGGGCAAAGGAGATATTAGGAGTTACAAGTTTGGTTGATTTTAGGGCTTCTTTGGCTTCTTTTTCTGCTTGTTTCTTAGCGGCTATGTTATGGGGAAATTTAGGGCAGCCTCTCCAGTTAGCTGGGTGATTTCCTTGGCAGTTGCAGCATTTTGCTGCTTCTACCTGTTTACTTTCAGGTTTAGTATTATTGCATTCGCTGGTGAGGTGATTTCCAGCACATTTCACGCATCTTGGGTCCATTAAACAGAATTTACTATGATGGTGGAAGTGTTGACATTTAAAACATTGGGCTGTCTTGTATGGGGAATTATAGTATTCGACTGAAATTTTGATGTAGAAAAGGGAATTTAGTTCAAATATAGTTTTAGCCTGGTCAGTTGGGGTGAGTTGAACTTGAAAAAGGGGGAGAAAGGAGCCGTCTTTTCTAGTTAGCTGGGCTACTTTTATGACAGTAAAACCAAGTTCAGTTAATTTTTCTTGAATTTCGTCTGTAGTAAATTCCTTTGGCAACCCGCGAATGACAACTTTTATAGGGCGGACAATACCTAGTGGGAGAATGAAACCTTTGATTTTATTTTCTTCTAAGAATTTGGTTATAGATCTATGATCTTCTTCAGTGGATGGGTCTAGTCTGATAAATTCTCCGCCTATTTTCGCATGGAACTTTCTTATATCATTAGGTCCAGCAATTGCTGTTAAAATTTGTCTGTAATTTTCAGTTTTGACTATGGTTATATGTTTGATTTTTGGTTTGGCTATGGTGATTCTTGGGCTGTTTTCATTATTTTCATTTAAGTTAGTTTCTTTAAGAGAATTATATTTATTTTTAGTTGCAGTAGCTAAACCTTCAATAGCTATTGGTTTTTTGGCCGTTAATCTGGCAGCTGGTACAATAAATCCATCGTTAGAGCTTGAAGTGCTGGCAACGCCAGTGGAATTTGCTGGGTGTGTTAGTTTTGCGCGCTTTGACTTGTTAGTTAGAGAAGGAAGGTTAGAGTTTGGGTTAATGATAGCATACATTTTGCCAATATGATCTCCGAGCTTACCTAACTTGAAGACTTCGAAGACATAGGGGTGTACGAGTTCCAGGCTTTCATAAAGTTCCGGGCTAATGGCTCCTTCGATTAATCTCTGGAGGATCAGTCGATCTTTCTCATTCAGTTCGGTTAAGTCAGGCATTGGGGTGGTTTTATCAGGATCCAACATAGGAGGACTTTCGTCCACGCTTATCTCCATTCCGTCAGTAGTCGCCATGCACAGAAGAAAAAGACGTCTGCTCTCAGCGAAAAACAACAGAAAACCTATCAGTCGCTTTTATATTTCTAGTTGCAAGATCCTTCATAAAATTATTGGTAGTAAAAAAGTTATCAAAAAATAGTTCTACTTGAAGAAGCAACTGTCAGAAGATTATTTACAACCTTTGCCAAAAGGAGTAATTTTCTGCTTTCCTGCATACAGTTTCATTTCATATTTATTTATTTATTTATTGCAAATTCCCGGAAGATTGGCTATGACGCCATTTGTTCACAGTAAAGCGAGAGACTGCTGGCCATTCATTTAAGGGGGCACCGTATAGGTGGCCAGCATTACCCCCTACAAGCCGGTCCCGTAATTTAGAACCGAGTCTAGCCCTTTAACAGTTTCATTTTTTTCCAGGATTCGGTCCAAAAAATGTCACAATATTTTTATTGCATTTTTTTGTTCATTTTTACATTTTTAAGTAGGAATATGTTATTAAAGTCCGAATCACAAGAAATTAGCTCCATACGCTCTGAATTATCCATTATTTAAAAGTAAAAATACATTATTCATCTCTTACATCGATAAAATTATCAGGCGATTAGTAAAATATAACCAAAAAGCTATACACTGAAAGATAAAAATCCGTCTTCTGATACAAAACATGCGAAAAAAAACACGCGCTTTTGAACCAATCAGAATAGAAAACACAATAGAATGCAAATTTTCATTTACTGGAGAACTATCGCCATCTATACGAATAATTTGTTACTAAAAATAGAAAAGATGCGGGCGAAACAGTAAAAGTTAAATAGAAATCAGATTGCCCGTACGGCGTACGGGCAAATCAGTAAAGGCCCGAAAGCCGTGCCCGTACGGCGTACGGGCAAATCAGGGAAGGGGCTAGTGACAAGACCGTAACACTTGACCCCGCACCTCCAGAGGTAAATTTCATTTCATATGGATAACCATTATTAGCTAAAATCATCCGGATTTTGAATCCAAAGCGAATTGGCTTTCCCCGAATAAACATTTTAGAGGAATGGTGGCCGTAATACGAACCATTGATTCGTCAATGCTAAGCTGGTTGTGAAATAATCCAAACTGAATTAATTTTTTGTTCAGTTCATCATAAACTGGTTGATTTCTTCCCTAAAAGGGGATGCCTCTTTCTTTCAACTTTCAACCCAAAACTCTCAGTACAGGAAACGACATCACCGCAGAATATCGGAGACAGGCCAATGTTCCCAATTGGGAACATAAGGATTTAATTAATTACACAAAGTGCATTTCTTTATAATTTTTTAAAAATTATTTTATATTCTTTAATTATTTTATATTCTTATCTTTAATTATTTTATATTTTTTTTAATTATTTTATATTCTTTAATAATGTGAACCCTTTTAAGTATGCCTACCAATTTTTAGGCACATTGGATTGTTTTTTAACTTTATAGGAATTTTTAAGGTGTGCTCTGTGAAAAATGTGGGAAACGACCATCGGACCATCGGAACAAGTGTTTAACTGTGTTTCCTAGGCCAGTGCCTTCTAACACAGAAATTTCGTGATTGTGCCATCGGAGAGCAGAAATATCGCAGAAAATGAAGAGAAAGTTCAATGAGAATCATTAAAAGTTCAGGAAACTGCAACACAAGAAGTGAAGCAGTGGATCTTCTGGTCAGAACTTTAGATGGTGAAAAGAACAGTTCTGATTGGATGTCTCCTGGATCTTCAAGTAATTCGCTGGTGTGGGTGGAGTTTACGGCTGTCTGTAAGCGACAACTGACTGACTGACTTACTTCGACTGACTTGAGACTGGACTTGTTTGACCGGCTCCGTGGAGTACGGTCGCTTATCGAGAGCTCTTGCTTAGTCTACGCTTGCCACGTGCTTTCTCTTCGGTCCTAAATTAACGCCTGTGTCCTTGCGGGGAATTATTTCTTGCGCATGAGAGACGGGCCTAATCTAGTGACGGCTTCTTGCATTGCTAGTGAAATCTCACGCCACCCTAATACTATTAACGACTTGGATACTATTAACGACTTGGATACGGACTCTGACACCATGAATGCGGAAATAACGGCTACGAACTTCTACAGAGAAACGACCCTGGAAGTGATAAGATGCATCAAAGGCAAATGTGCAACATCCTCCTTTGCTGAACACTCTGATCTGGCTGAAAGAATATGCCTTGTCCTGCAAGATATATTAGATGGATACTCTGACGAAACGGCTTCGGAATTCGACAACGCTGATCTGCAAATCCAAGGTATGTGGAAATTTATTACCGATATCAAACGTGATTGCAGTACTCATAATGTTTTAAGACTAGGAAAGTTTATGGAAATGTTTAATATGCTCCCCAAAAACAAAAAAAGAACTAGGAACTCCAGCTGCTCTGATAGCGAGAGTGTAATTTTAAATAATGTAACTTCTAATGACAATGAAGGAATGATTTTAGCTAGAGCAGGCAAAAAGCAGAGGTCAAAGAAATTGGCCAAAACGGCGACTTCCGCGAATTCAGGTGAGGACCCCATTGAAACGCATAACCGGTTTGGCGCTCTCTCGGTCGAAGAACCGATGGCGTGTGGGATAGAGTCATCAGCGAATGAGGGAATTGAGGACGAGGTCCCGGGTTCGAACCCAGCTTCGGGTCGCAGGGAAAGAAAGCCTGATCCTTTTTGGATTCAAAAGGACCAAGCCACCGAATGTAGAAGGATTGCCGGGGAAATCAACAAGTTTGTTAATTGTAAGCTACCCCTTCAGGATTCTGGGAAATTTATCAAAGTTTTTCCAAATAACAGCAACGAGTTTAGAATTATTCAAGATAAATTGACTGAAAATAATATTAAATTTTTTGCCATGGTGCCTAGGGATCAGCGGCCTTTGAAGGTTCTTATCAAGGGAATCCCCTCCGACATACCCGTGGAAGAGGTTAAAAGTGAACTAGTTAACGAAGGGTTTACTGTACAGAGAGTATCACAACTTAGACGTTTCAAGGACAAAACTAAACTGCCAATTTTTCTATGTAACTTGATCCCCTCAGAAAAAACTAGGGAAATTTATGAGATCAGTGAATTCTTAGGATTTTTAGTTAGAGTAGAAGCTTACAAATTCAAAGGGGGGGGGGGGCGAAGCAGTGCTACAACTGCCAAAATTTCCACCACAGCTCGGACAACTGCAAAATGGATGCGAGATGTCTAAAATGTGCTGAAAATCACAAAACAAGCGAATGCTCTAGACCTCGATCCGAAAAAGCTATTTGTGCCAACTGTGGTGGAGATCACCCGGCAAATTACCAGGGCTGCACTCGTCACCCCAATTCTATCAAAAAGCAAAAACTTAAAACCATCAGGGACTTAGGGAGAATAAATATAGACAACGGAAGAAAAATTCTTCAAACCCAGTCAGGTAGCACCTTTAAACCAGTCGAAAATCAACCAACTAAATCTTATAGCGATATGCTTAAAAATAGTACTCAGGCTCCCCCTAAAACCAAAATAATAGAAACTCCCACGGAAACCATAGAAGCTAGGGCCCCCATTGAAATCCCCCAAAATACCGCCATCCCAAACCAAGACACCATAATTCAGTTAGATGACTATATAAATAAATTAAAAACCATAGAACAACTCTTGACTAATATCCAAAATCTACACCAAAACCTGCAACAGGGTGGGCTCAGTAAAATTTTGGGACTTAGTCTCCCGCTTTCTGCGGGTTCAGTGCTTTCGCCCTCTTCCCTTTAATTCCCCGGTCTGCAGTCAGAATACTGAGTTGGAACGCTGATGGGCTCCAAACCAAAATCGATGAGCTGAGGGACTTTCTTATAGATAATTCTGCTGATTTGATTCTTGTACAGGAGGTCAGGAACCGACATGCTAGGTATCTAAAGATACAAAACTATAAACTAATTTTCACCCCCCGTCTGGATAGCAGCAATAATACCCTCCCGTACGGAGGTACAGCCATCTATGTCAAACGCAACATTAACTTTGATCACATCCCTAGCCTTAACTTAAACATTCTCGAAAACACCATTGTAAAAATCTATCTCTCTCCTAACAACCCTCTCTACATCTGTAATATCTATCTCAGAGCGGCGTTCAATAACACTGTGATATCAGATCTCCAGAATCTTTTTTCACTGGGAGAGCAAGTCATTCTGATGGGGGATTTTAATGCCCACCACCCCCGGTGGAATTGTGACTACAATAAAAATTATACCTGCCGATTCGGCAGGCAAATTAATGATTATTGTAACCACAACGGAATCGACATTGCTTTCCCACCTGCTCCCACTCGATTCGGACACTCTGGTTCGCAGTCTGTTATTGACTTCGCTCTTCTCAATAACATTA
Source organism: Dolomedes plantarius (assembly GCA_907164885.2). Lineage (NCBI taxonomy): Eukaryota > Metazoa > Arthropoda > Arachnida > Araneae > Dolomedidae > Dolomedes > Dolomedes plantarius. The sequence goes on along the minus strand of CAJRAI020000252.1, from coordinate 192,691 downwards.
ATTTTCCCTATGACATCAACACTATTAGCACTCTTTCCTCCGATCACAATCCCATTCTCCTTAACTTACACAGTAACTCTAACCTTCCTTCTATCCTAACCCCTCACATTATTAATTGGAATGATTACACTAATATTATCTTTAACTCTCCTCCTCCCTTTAACAACATTAACAGTGCTGATGACATAGATAAAGCTGTTACCTCCATCACGGACCTAATAAATAACGCGCTTAGCTCTGCCAAGGCCCACATTCCCCCTAATAACTACAATAAACTACCCCTCTATATTAAAAATATGATTAAAAATAGGAATAAAATTAGAAAAAACTTTCATCGAACTGGCGACCCCTCAACCCTAGGAGAAATGCATAGGCTAAATTCTAAAATTAAAATTGAAATTAAAAAGCATAAAGATAGCAAATGGACGACGTATATCGAGTCACTAGCAGCATCTGATAATAGCATCTGGAATTATATTAAACGAATCAAAAAACCTTTTACCCCTCTACCCCCTTCAAATCCCCTTCTGGCATAATTACTAGTGACTCCGACAAAATTGAGGCCTTGGCAGATAATTACGAAAACCAGTTTTCCCCCCATACTAGCATCTTCTGCCCCGAAACAATTGATAAAGTCGACGACATTCTAAGAAAGTTTTTAAACAACAGGCTCTCTAATATTAATAATGACCCCATTAATCCGGCCACCCCGGCCGAAATTATAAATGCAATAAACTCCCTCCCCAATAAAAAGGCCCCCGGAATAGATAATATAACTAACTCTGCCATTAAAAATCTCCCTCTTAACTATGCTAATCACCTCACCACCCTAACTAATAAAATCTTCGAACTTAATTATTTTCCCTCCAGTTGGAAAACTGCCCTAATAGTACCAATTAAAAAACCCCGTGAGGATCCGGCTGTCCCGAAAAACTACAGGCCTATTAGTCTGCTCTCCTCTCTGAGTAAACTGGTTGAATACATACTTTGCATTAGAATCAACAAGTTCTTGGATGATCATAACATAATCACCAACGCTCAATTCGGCTTTCGGGCCAAACACTCCACGACACATCAGCTGCTCCGAGTCACGGAGTACATCCATGATGGATTCCGGGACCGGGCGCAAACAGGTGCCATACTCTTCGACATCGAAAAAGCTTTTGACCGCGTCTGGCACAGCGCGTTAATTTACAAACTTATTAAATTTAAACTTCCTTCAGACATAATAAAACTTAGACATTCATACCTATCTAATAGATCATTTAAAGTCCGCCACTCAAACATAACATCATCCACACGAAACATCAATGCGGGCGTACCGCAGGGCTCAAAATTGGCTCCAGTGCTGTTTGACATATTTTTAAATGACATTCCTCACTCCACTCACACAACACTTGCACTTTTCGCGGACGACACAGCTATACTCGCCAAAAATCGCAACATCAGATACATGCACACATACCTACAAAGACACGTGAACATCCTGGAACGTTGGTTCGAAAGGTGGAGAATAAAACTCAATCCTGCAAAAACTAAAGCGATTTTCTTCAGCTTTAATAGAATTCCTCCTCCACCGATCAATGTATGTGGTCATTCGGTACACTTCGAGAGAGAAGGCAAGTACCTGGGTGTTTTTCTAGACAGCCGACTCACCTTCAAAAATAATACCAGCTATGTAATCGGAAAATTTTTTAATGCCCGCAGGGAACTCGCTCACCTCCTGTTCAGGAATCAAATGAGTTTAGAAAATAAATTATTACTCTATAAGACAGTCCTTCGACCGAACATTCTTTACGCCGCCCCGGTTTGGGGCGCAGCAGCGGACACTCATATTCAACGACTGCAGATCATCCAAAATAAAACTCTCCGTGGTATTTGTAAAGCCCCCTGGTTCCTCAGAAACAATATTATTCACAGCGAACTTAATATTGAACCCATCAGGCACTGTATTAGGCACCTGGCAACGAATTTCTTTGATAATATCTACGAAACTAACAACGAGGAGCTTATCAATCTCCCGGATTACGATCCGAGAGATATGCAAGCCTACGTTGGAAGGCGTGGCCTATGTAACGTAGTTACACCATTTTTCTGATGATCTGATGATCCGAGAGAATTTCACAGGCGCCCAAGGGCGACGCTTACCCTTCACCCCGGGCTTCTTCCCGCGGCGCGACAGTAGTTGATCTCCTGCCGCCTTCTCCGGTGGTTCGCTCTCGCTCCCCCGCACGTTGTGATTCCTCTCCCGGCTATGCGTTGCTATCGGGTCCCGCTCTTTCCCCACTCGTCTCCGCGCGAAGGCGCCGTCTTGCCCTCCCTGACATCTGCTTGGCTTCCCCCATCGTACTAGTTGCAACTTAATTTGATATTAACTCCTACTTGCCCAGTAATTATAATTAACCCCAGCTTATCCTTCTTTAATTAATTTTAACTCTAATTAATCTTAATCTTAATTTATTAATTCAGTAACTAATGTTTAAACTAAATAATTAATTTTAATAATTAAACTTAACCAAGTTAATTTTAACTATTAATCTTTTTTATTTATTTTTTTTTCTCTTTTTTTTTTCATTAATTTTAATCTCTGTACTGCATCACGTGAGAACGGTAATAATGCTATTTTCCACAAAGATACCGAGGATAAGGAGCTCTGCTCCCAGGAGCCTCACAAGCTTTTTAAGTCTAAGTCTAAGTCTAAGTCTGTCTGTAAGCTGGAAATCAATTGGCTAGTGTAGCGAGAATAGAGAAAAGAGATTGGATAGAAAGATAAGGTCTGGGATCCGTGAGTTCAATAACTACAAAAATGAGCAAAAAGGATTTGCTCAGAGACAGAAAACTTAAGTTAATAGAAAGTTTAAGGATAGGAAATAGATATTTATTTTATTTTATAAAATTTTATAGTTGTTTTTTGCCTTGGCAAGCCAAGTATTGTTTTTATATTTTTTATATTTTTATTTAAATGACGAGGACAAACAAAAAATTAAGACGGAAGACTCAGGATGGCTCGAGGCCTTTTCCTGTTGGTGGGGTCAGCGTGATCATAGTTTGCAAGATTAGAAAGGAGTTCACTGTCAATAGAATTGTGAAAGTTTATAGCTTGATTTTTGAGGTAATTTCGAATAGTAGGGATATTTAATTCCCTGTAAATACAAGTATTTCTGAAATACCAATCCGCATTAACGATTTGTCGAATGGTACTGCTCTGAGCAGATGCGAGTTTTTTAATATGGGTGTCTGCACAATATGACCACGCTGGCCCTCCATAAGTTAAAGTGGGAAACGACTATTTTTATGCTTTTTATACATTTCCATTTTTATGTTTGAAATGTGGTTTCTATTTCAAAAAAATCAAGGCCATTTTTTTCTGTTACATCTGCTAAATTTTTCAAATCAATATTGATGAAATTTAATTTTTAAATAAATTTTCCATTCAATGTTCCCAATTGGGAACACTGGACTCTAAAAGGTTAAGTCCATCAAAAACTAAAGATATTTTTTTCAGTTACCATCTCCTCCGGTCACAGTATGCGATCACCTGGTTCACTCTGAGAGACAGGGCAAATACCTAGGAATTTACCTCGATAGTCAACTGAACTGGAAGAAAAATATAGAACATAACATTCGAAAAATTTTTTAAGGCCCGCAAGTATATCGCCCACCTCCTGTGCCAGAATCAAATGGGTGTAGATAATAAAATCCTCTTGTATAAAACAGTACTTCGTCCCATCATGTTGTACGCAGTGTCCGTTGGGGCTCAGCGGCGGGCACCTATATTCAGCTATTGCACACAATTCAAAACAAACCTACTCCGCGGTATTAGCAAGGCGCTCTAGTACCTTAGAAACGTGCTTATTCATACAGATCTGAGATTAGATTACATTCGGCAACACATTAGGGGTCAGGTACCTTTTAAAGACCAAGAGACTCGACAAACATATCCTATTTTCAATCAGCAGTAGTTACTAAAATAATTTATTAACAAATATGAAAATTTTACTGTGAGTTAAACACTCTTTCTTCTTTATAAATATTGCACTCAATTTTTTCTAGCTTGAAGAGAAATTTTTTATAATTTTAACCACTGTTTTTTTCATTGTTATGTGATGCGCGCATGATATCACCACAGCAGTTCATTAGAATACCATGAAATTTTATACACGTTCAATATAAACAGGTATCAGTAAATGACGAACAATTATGTCATTTCTACCATAAAAATTTGAATTACAATAAAATTTATCAAAAAAAAAACTGAAATTAAAAAAAAAAATTTAATTTCTTTTTTTTCTATGAAAAACTAAGAATTTTGATTTCACCGTTCGTCATTTTAAAGATATAATATGCAACTTAATTTTAAAATTAAAAAAATATGTATATTCATTAATATATGGACGCAAGTCTGCGCGCAATGGCATAAAATTGAAAAAAAACAATGGTTGAAATTTTAAAAAAAAATAAAAAATTTATCTTCAAGCTAGAAAAATTAAGAGCCACATTTGTAAAGAAGAAAGTGTGTTTAACTCACAGTAAAATTTTCATATTCCTGAATAAAACATTTTCATAACTACTGATGATTTAACATAGGGATATCTCTGTCGAGTCTCTTAGCTTCTAAAAGGTATCTGACCCCTTAAAGATCTCGCAACTAACTTTTAGAATAGATTATATAGCTAACTTCCACGACTACGACCCAAGGAACGCTATAGGCGAATTAAGGCCACTTTGATTATTTACCCTAGCCTGGTTCCCCATTCTTAACTTTTCTTTCAACCTCTCTTATATCCTAAACTAGATGGTACCCGTCAAAACTTGACGGTTACTAAGTAAACATTCCAATAAAAAAAAGGGTTCATAACCTTATTAAAATATTAGAAATTCATATGAAAGCCACGTGTGCTGGTAATTTAGAAATATTCAATAAAACACTTCAAAAAAATGTAAGAATATTTTGCGGTTATATTAGGTATTCGCTTTGAAAAGCACGCTACCGTACAGACACTTTTGAACATATCACTATCCATGCGCCGAGTTTGCAACTTTCCGAAAATACAAAATTTGATATTATTGTAATATCTGGTTAAAATAATCCCTATATATAAAACGCGTAGGTATGCGGCACAAAAATCTACGATATTTCTACACTTCGAATGGCAACGGCTGCAACTACCGGATGTAAACAGCGGCTGTCCGCAATTTAAAACCGCGTGTGTGTAGTGGCCGCATAAGTTACAACCGCTGATCTTTTGACAATACATGTTTAGACCTATCAAATCCATTGTTTAACCATGGACAGTTGTATGTAGGTTTATCTAGAATCCATTCTTTTGATTCTGTCGCTTTAGTATCCCCTACTTTTGAAATACTCAAATCTGTATATCAAGAAGTTTTATGAATATCATAGTTGAAATCCACACTATATTTTAAGTATTTGCTGAATTTTTGCTCCATTTTATAAGTGAGGAAATTTTCCCAAGAATTTATTATTTAATATGATTAAGTGTAGATATCTGAATTTTGACCAGTAATACATACAGAGAGTGATGTAATCAACACTGTATTTAAAATTTCCCCCCAACAATTTCTTATTTCTTGTAATGGTAAAGTGTAGATATCTTAATTTTGAAAAATTGCTGAATTTTTGCTCCATTTTATAAATGAAGAAATTTTCCCAGCAATTTATTATTTAATATGATTAAGTGTAGATATCTGAATTGTTAACAGTAATTCATACAGAGAGTGATGTAATCAACACTATATTTAAAATTTTCCCCCTGCAATTTCTTATTTGTTGTAATGATAAAGTATAGATATCTTAATTTTGAAAAATAGTACATACAAAGAGGGATGTAATTTTTAAAATCATTGATGTGGGCTTTCTCAGTCTTATCTTTAACTCTGTTCTAAGGTAATGGAAATTCACATTTTTTGATCACGATGTTTTAGAATCAGCTTAATAGAGAATACCCCTTAACAACATATATTTATGATGACAGGTAATTGTAACATTCCTTACATATGTCACTTTCAGTTGCGTTGTTTTGCAAAAGGAAATTTAAAACTAAAAGTGACCATGCTGGTCACGCAGTGGCTAGTATGGTTAAAATATAAATATATATATATATATATAAAAAAAAAAAGATGAATGAATGATTAACTTCATGTTTACATTTTCATGTCCCGAATATATAAAATGAATACTTGTTATTAATTTAATTGAAACGCTATGAAAACGTGAAAGGTATTGGAAAATTTACAGACTTTTAAAAATTTAAGAAAATTTTACCGTTATGTTAGGTATTCGCTCTGAAAAGCATACTACTATACAGTACATACCGTAGACAGTACCTGTCAAAACTTGATGGTAAGTAATTGAACAGTTCCAATAAAAAAAAGATTCATAACCTTGTTAAAATATAAGAAATTTTTACAGAATATTAGAAAATAATATTCTGTAAAAATGTAAACATGAATTAATGTAAACATGAAGTTAGTCATTCATTCATCTTATAAAAAAAAAAAGATGAATGAATGACTAACTTCATGTTTACATTTTCATGTCCCGAATATATAAAATGAATACTTGTTATTAATTTAATTAAAACGCTATGAAAACGTGAAAGGTATCGGAAAATTACAGACTTTTAAAAATTTAAGAAAATTTTGCCGTTATGTTAGGTATTCGCTCTGAAAAGCACACTACTATACAGTACATACCGTAGATAGTACATGTAAAAACGTGAATATTAGAAAATAATATACTGTTTTGCAACCTGATGTGTTGCAATTTAGAACATTGAAATTTACTTGAATGTTTGCTGTCTGATTTGTTAATTTTAAATTGTTTTCTAATTTGAAGGTGAAATTTTTTAATACTTTTTTTTATTAGATCTGAAAAATAAAGTAATATAATTCGAGAAAGTGGCACAAAACAAAATAATAAAATGTCCCCTTATAATCACCTGAAATATTGTTTTAAGGTGACTGCCTACATTTGGAGCCAATTTTTTAAAAAAATCATTTTTTAAAGATTTTTTTGTTTTTTATGGTAAAATAGCACTTGAAAATTAAAAAATAAACAAAAACTTGCCAGTAAATACCATACTTTTTTATAAATTGGTCAATTTGAAGTAATTTTCAATGAAAATTAGCTAAAATGCGACACATCTGACAGTTATCTTAAATGACCCACAATCTAAGAGAAATTTTAAAATGCAAAAATGTTGCAATATGAAAATTTCCCCCAATTCATCATTCCTCTCCTTATAAAAACAGCCCCAAACACAGTGGCGTATGCAGGGAGGGGTTGATGGGGGTTAACCCCCCCCCCCATTTTTTCTGATTACATATATTACTTAAATAGGTTCAAGCTCTGCACTGATTGCTGGAAACTACTTTTTCATAGTAACCCCCCCCCCCCCCACTTTTGAAAATTTCGGCGTATGCTGCTGCCCAAACAAAAACTATTTAACTATTTATTATTATGCATCAATTATTGAGCGTCATTTCATTAACAATAGCATCTAAAACATTTCCCGAAAATTTTATCAAATTATATGTATTATTGTGTGAAATATCATGATAACGGTAAAGATTTGTGCTAAAAACATAATTCTGAGAAAAACTCAGTTCAAGTTGTTTGCCACTTCAATTTTGTAGCAGACATTTTTTAAAATAGCTATAACTCTGCTTCTAATTGATGTAGAATGAAAATCAAAACGGTTTTGAAAAGAGAAAAGATTGAATTGCACGATTCCTGGAAGAAATAAAATTGACCAAAATAGTCAAAAAATGAAATTTTCAACGTAGGCAGTCACCTTAAAAGATACACTATCATCGCAATAGAATGCTTTACTAAAAATTATTACAGTGAGGTTTTTTTAAAAAAATATTGAAGTTTATAATTAAAAAACGTTCTTGGAAAAAAAAACCATGCTTGCAGCTGATTTTAAAATCCGACTTGTACAGTCTAACTAATGCAGCCAGATATTTAGAAACAATACTGCTAATTCAATCTATTTCAATGTAATATAAATATTTTATATAATCATGTATTATGCTATATATATGTATAAATAGGCTATGTATAAATATATTAAACAAAAATAAAATATATAAATAAAATCAGATTAAAATATCATGCAAATTATTCACGTGCAAATAATTTTTGCATGTGTATTTCAATTTAATGTACATATATTATATCTTATGCTATATATATGTATAAATAGGCTAAGTATAAATATATTAAGCAAAAATACAATATATAAAGAAAATCAGATTAAAATATCATGCAAATTATTCACGTGCAAAAAATTTTTGCACGTGTATTTCAATTTAATGTACATATATTGTATATTATGCTATATATATGTATAAATAGGCTATGTATAAATATATTAAGCAAAAATAAAATATATAAAGAAAATCAGATTAAAATATCATACAAATTATTCACGTGCAAAAAATTTTTGCATGTGTATTTCAATTTAATGTACATATATTATATATTGTTAAATATATATATATATATGTATAAATAAATAAATATATGTATAAATATATATTAAGCAAAAATAATATATATAAACTAAAGAAATTCTGATTAAAAATCATACAAAGTTATTGAATCGTTACTAAACACGTATTAGATGTGGAATATATAGAATTCCATGTGTTGTAAATGCAAAAAATCTGTATACTGAAGATTTGGCCTTTTGAACCGGCTAGCTTTTGTGACGTACAATTTGGAACATATCACTGCGCATGCGTCAAGTTTGCAACTAAATTCGACATTATTGTAATATTAAATTGTAATACTGTATTGTAATATATATTATATATTATGTATTAAAAAATATATAGTATATATTAAAATATATATATTATATGGTTAAAATAATGAAAACCTGTTTTACTGTGAAAAAAAATTCTGATTCAATTTTTCTTAAATTAACGAATCACGGTGAATGAATGACTCACTTGTGTTTACATTTTCAAGTTCTGAGAAACACTATGATAACGCGAAAGGTGGCGGAAAAGAGATAATTCTCTAATGAAGAGATAATTTTGAAATAAAATTGATCGAAATAAAGTTGATTTGTGTCGATATTACGCTGTTTTAATTACAATTATTTGGGTTTAGTTGGCAAATAATCTTTTTGAACTTTACTTTTAACTTGTTAAGCCTAACTCATAAAACAAAATGGATGCCAAATGGATGGATATGAGGTGGTCGCTCCGGACGCGTTACGGACAGAGTCGACTACAGAACACGGCAACTATTATAAGGATAAGGATTAGAATAGCCCGGCGCTTCTGATTCTGACCTGTCATTCTTTGATGGATCGACCCCAAGATTATCTTACCGAGTTCAGCTTAATCCCCAGTCACCGTGCCTTTTATTAATTCTGCCACCTTAAATTGTTCTCAAACGTTGAATATACAGTTGGTTCTCTGTTTAACGACGCTCTACTTAACGACGATCTCTATTTAAAGACGATATTTCCCGGTCCCGATCCCTCCAACGTAAAATAATTCTATTTTAAGACGATTTTGTTTCTATTTAACGACGATTTTTTCTTACATGATAAACTTTTTCTTCAACATTTTATCTACTGGAGGGTTACTTTCTGTGGGAGGAGTTTGGTTTCAATAACAGACCCGGAATTTCCTTTATGTTTGTTGCAATCATAGACTTGTTGCAGTGAAAAAAACCGGGGGAGGGGGGGGATTACAGTTTCTCGGAAGATCGAATATTCTTCCCTGGTGGATCGAATTTCTTAGTGCGGGTGTGGAATCACTCTATTGTACCTACCATGTTGTCATGTGATTTACGAACTGTCCAAAAGCACCCCTCTCTCACTCCTTCTGAGAAGCACGTGTTCATGTTTAGAGAATTCATGGTTGTGTAGGAGCTCATTCCAGTACGAATACGAGGTGAGCAGAGGAAAATGGCATCAATGCGAAAGCCTCTTACGCTACACGAAAAAGTGAAAATTATTGAAAACTGGAAAGAAAGTGTTTGAATAACAAAAGTCCAATTCGCAAGACAATTTCAGCTATTTGAGTCTACTCTCAAAGGCATTTTAGCAAGCAAAGAGAAAATTCTTGAAGCAGCACAAAAATTTGGTTTGGGATCCAAATCCAAACGGCAGAAAATTCAATGTGGCCGATCAGAAGAGTTTGAGAAGGCAGTCCTGCAATGGTTTCATCAAGCAAGAGCATCTAACATTCCAATTTCCGGAGTGATATTTAAAGAAAATGCTATTATTCTGGCAGAAAAATTTGGAATGCAAAATTTTCAGGCTTCGGCTAGTTGGCTAACAAAGTTCAAAGAAAGATACGGGCTTGTATTATAAAAGAGAAAAGTTTTACTTTTAATAGACCGATGCACTGCACATACTCCAAATATCTCTGGACTTACAAATTTGACTATCCATTTCTTACCAGCTAATTGCACTAGCAAGTTGCAACCATTAGACCTGGGTATCATTCGCAGTGTGAAAGCATACTACAGAAAGTCTTCAATTAGGAAATTAATAAACAATTCGGCTGACAGTATAAAAATTAGAAAATTTGCAATCTTGGAAGCAATGCACATGATAATATCAGCATGGAAAGAAGTTTCTTCATCCACAATAAAAAACTGCTTTCGCGTTGCTGGAATTCACAAAGAACTTGTAGTGGAACTGCAAAGTACAGATGTAGAAATCAACGAAGATGACATTACCCCTGAAGAATGGAGAAGTCTTGTTGAAGATGAGGATGTTTCAATTCAAGATTTCTACAATTGTGATAAATATGTTTTAACAACAGATTTCAGAAATGTAGAACAAATTTATGAAGATATTGTAAACGAAAATACAATGTCAGACGAAGGTGAAGTTGAAGACACGGAAAACGGGACACTGCCACCGTCTTACACAGATGCAATTTCTGCTCTAGATGTTCCCCGACACTATATTACATCGAAAATGGAAGGTGACTCATTTAACATTTTAGAAAATCTGGAAAACAGAATAACGAAAACATGGCGAATGAAGAAATCAACACTTTTTGAATTTTTTAAAACGTAATTTATTGTATTGTTTGTACTCTTTTTTTTTCAATGTAATTTAAAATAACTTTTTATGAATAAAATAATGATGATAATAAAAATAACATTTTTAAACACTCCAATATATTAAGAAATATATTGACAGTCCTAAGCCTGTAAAGTGTAAAGGGAAATGTTATTTTTTCACAAATTCTGTTTAAGGACGATCTCTACTTAAGGACAGTTTTTCACAGTCCCTTGAAAGTCGTTAAACAGAGAACCAACTGTATATATATATTTCTACAACTACAACTGCTATACAGCAAGCAACCTTGAAATATGAATAAACATTTTCGGGGAAAATAAAAACTTAGCAATGTTTGGAATTAGTGAAAGATTTTACAAGTACCATGAAAAATGAAATTAAAAATTTTAGGAGTTTTTTAAATGCTGCCATGTATTGCGCTGTGATGAAATCGCAATCTTTATTACGTCTTCATTGGCGACGGTACACGTATTCAATATGGAAGTTCCTCCGCAGCGAGAAATATGACATTTAAAGAAAAAAAACTATACTTTCAGATTGTGAGATAATATAAATTTCAACAAGCAGAAGTATACTTTCATTGAGAAAACTTATCAAGAAATGTTATCAAGAAAAATTATCAAGATATTTCATGAAAAATTATCAAGAAATAAAAATGAAGTTAAAAAAGTATTTTGTACCCAACGTCTACCCAAAATCTTAAATTTACAGCTACCACTTCTTTGCGCCCTGCTACCTTAGAAACATAGTTATTCACAGAGATCTGAGAATCGAACCCATTCGGCAACACATTACAGATAAATTGCATTATGAATATTGATAAATTGCATTAAAGATAAATTGCATTATGAATATTGATTTTGCATTATAAGTATTTTTATCCGATCATCTCGCCCCCCCCCCCATGCATTATAAATATTTTATTCGTTCATCTCGACCCTCCCCCCCCCAAGAAAAAATCCTGGGTGCGCCACTGTCCTAAGACCACTATGATTATTCTCCTTCCCCATTCTTATCTCTTCCTCCAACCTCTTCTATAATCTAAATTACAATTGCCGGCGCTTCTATTACTTACCTGTCATTTTTTTGATGGATCGACGTCAAGACTATCTTACTGATTTTTGCTTAATCGTCAGCCACCGTATTTTTTTTCTTTCTTTTTGAAATCTGCCACATTAAATAGTTGTCAAATTTATATTTATTTACTTATTTATTTATTACTATTATTAGTATTACTTTTATTTTTATTTATTTATTTATTATTATTATTATCATTATTTTAACTTTCAAGTCAACACTTTTCTTTTTATCCTGAGAACGGAAATATAGCCACAAAAAATTATCCATTCCGAGGATATGGAGCCCTGCTCTCTGGTGCCTCGTTAATGTATCATGTTTATGTCTATGTCTAGTTGTCAAATTTATATTTATTTACTTATTTATTTATTTATTACTATTATCACTATTATTTTTATTATTATTTATCTATTTAATGGAACGAAGTTCTTTTACGCGGCTTACAGTAGAGTGAACTGGCAGAAATCGTCACGTAAGGAAAAAGCATTATGCCCTCTCCAGGCGATCTTTCTATTTTTAGTGGGTTGTTGCATCATCGGGCTGCCGTGGTGCTATCGGCTTGGTCTATTGGATGATTGCCTGGTATTCTTGTGTTTGGGCACTGGTTATTTTGACTAGATCAATATGTTTGTATTTAGCCTTGTTTGTTTAGTATTGTTTTAATTCACACGGGATTTATATTGTGTCATTATTGCAATTTTATAATGGAAAGTTGAGAAACAGAAACTGCAGCAAGTGTAAATAATGCAAACTTAGAAAAGTAAGTTAATAAATCACATAACTTAATACAAGTATTTACTGTTTACATTCATTTAATATACATGTGATTCGAGTGTTTACTATTTACTATTTACATGTATTACAGAGAAATAATAGTCAAATCATATGCTGAGCGTCAAAAAAAGTATCGAAGAAGGAAAAAAAATCCAAAACCAACTTCAGAGTGCGAAAAAAATAACAAAAACAAATGCTCAATGTCAACAACAATTCCGGCAGATTCAAGAAGAAAGAGTACAGCAAAATGAAACATTGAATCTTGCTAGCTATCCATTTTTAAGAGTCAAAGTTTAAAAAATCATACCTTAGATTTCATGGATCCAATTACGCAAAATTCTAATCTACTATTACTTTCTGAAACGTGGATAAGAAATGAAGAAGAAATTGTTCTTCCTAATTTTTTTTCAGGACCATCAGGATAAATGATTTAACTACGTTCCGTAGGCCACGCCTTCCAACGTAGGCTTGCATAGTAATGACCATAGAAAGGTGAAAAGAGATGGGTGGAATTTGGATCCGGCGAGTGGCTTGAGAATACGGATATTAAGTTGATAGAGAAAGCAATGCTCAAGGAGAGCAGTGCGAAAATAAGATTGAAAATACTTAAAAATTTAAGAAAATTAAAAGTAAGAGCTCACTGCTTACCGAAGTAAGCAGTAAGATTACAAAAAGTTATGAAATAAAAAAGTTTAAAAATAATTAAGAACAGAGAACGGCTCTGGGCCGTTTTCTGTTAGCAGGGTCGGCAAAGTCATAGTTTGCAAGATTTAAAAGGAGATCATTATCAATGGAATTATGGAAATTAGTAGTTAAGTTTTTGAGAAAATTTGGAATAATATGGAGGCCAAGCTCCTCGTGGATTTCAGCATTCCTGAAATATCAGGGTGCGTTAACAATTTGCCGAATAGTAATATTTTGAGCTACTGTGAGCTTTTTAATATGAGAATCTGCTGCGTAAGCCCATGCCGGCGCTGCGTAAGTGATAAGAGGTCTAAGAAACGATTTGTAGATGAGCATTTTATTATTTGTAGATAATTTACTGTACCGAGCGATTAAGGGGAAGAGTGAACGTTTAGCAACTCGAAACTTGTCCCTAATTTGTGTAATGTGATGTCTCCAGGTGAGATTTTAGTCAAGAGTGACTCCTAAATATTTAACGGTATCAGACCAGGCTGTTCTTCCTAATTTCAATTGCATTTCTCGTTATAAGCGAGCCAATGTTCGTGTAGGTGGAGCCGCAATATACCATAACTTTGAAGATACCGCCCACATTTGTACAGAAAATGAGAATATTTTTATCTAACATTAGTGATTTGAATACTAGGCATTCATCAGTTGCTGACATTTATTCAGTTGTTTATAAAATGGGAGATGATGTTAAAGTAGTTATAGTAGCTATTTATATATCCCCAAATAAAAAAAGATTGAGGATATAACATTATTTATCCATCGATCGTTGTTAGAATATACTGAGGGAGGTTCTAAATTACTTAACCAAAATCTTCAAGAACTTCCACTCATATTGGTTGGAGACTTCAACGTAAACTTCAATGATAAAGAAAAATTTGTGAAAGATCACATCTTTTTTATCAGGTACATTTGATTTCGTATAATTAATGAATCAGCTCAGTTCACAACGAAATACTGTACAACCGTTGATGTTGTTTTCTCGAGATACTTGGATAAAATTGAATCTCAAACATAAGCATCTTATTATAGTTACCATAGGCCAATAATTTCGCTGATACAATATAATGATAAAATTTAAAGAGAATTTTTTCTTATTTAGAATTTTTTATATATAATTTTAATTCACTATTTTATATTTAATTTTTAATAAATGACTATTTTTCCCAAAATATTAAATGAAATCTATTGATTTAAATCCTTATTTTGCATTTTTGCTTTGAAAAAATGATAAAAAATAAAAATAAAATATACAAATTAGAGAGAGAGAGTTAGTTGAATAAAAGAGGGCTGTGCTTTTTGGCGTGACAATGATGCACTAATATAATCAATAGAAATCTACATATTAAATCAAGTTTAGAGTTGAAAAAATAACGTCAGGAACTTCGTTCCTGACGGGGTCCACCGACCGCACAATTTTTTAGTAACACTTCTTCGGTAAAAGCGATAACGCCTCCGTCTTATGATATGCCTACTTCTATACTGGTGTTGAGTACGACCTCTAACTTTTTCATGGAATTCTTCAGCGTAATTAAAACTATTAAAAAGCCAATAATTGAATTCAGAATTACTGACCTTATCAAATTTTTCAAATCAATTTTTTTAAATCAATTGTTTATAAGCAAACAACAAATCCCACTGAAAAATAAATGGCTTTTTTTTCATAAAATATATTATTTAAACCCCGCCCTCGTTCAGGTTTAGCACTTTTGCCTTTTTCTTCATTCAGGGTATTGTTCTGGAACGCTAATGGTATATCCGGCATAATTAATGAATTCAGACAATTTACGGACACATCCATCAGTGCACTTATACAAAAGACAAAATTTACTTCGACTTGACACTATAATAATTACAATTTCACCCTTTCTCGAGCTGATAGCCACTCCCCCATTCCAAATTATGATTTGAACCCCAGTGATCGTACTGCTATTAACGTCCGTAGATGTATAAAACATTGTCAAATTATTCCTATTGATACATTTAAGGCTGAAAATACTTTTATTACATTCTTCCTGACAAATTTCCTGGCAGTTCAAATCAGAGCTCAGTGGTCTGACTTGAACTTCAGGGATCATGAATTCTGGTCGAGGTACTAATGGTCAGAAATAAAATAAACCCACATTAATAAAAAATATTAAAAAATAATAAACAGAAGGTATAACAAAGAAAGGCAAAAATTGAAAAAAGTCCAGAATAAGCATCGCTGAGGTTTGAACTCAGGATGAACGAACATACGTTTTTAAATTTAAATAACAGTATTAGCAGGAATGATACCGCGGTTTCTTAAAAACTTATTTTAGCGTATACAATGGCATTCGTGTTCAGTTTTGGGTGGTACGTAGAACATAACTCTCAAAGAGCAAAAAGGCCTGAATGAAGACTCTCAATGAGGATCTGAATTTAAAGGGGGAGGGGTTTAAATAATGATCTATTTTACGATAAATAACCAATTAATTTTTCTGCGGGGTCTTTAGTTTCCAAGAACAACGGATATTGATTTTAAAAGTTAAATAAGGTCAGTAATACTGAATTCTACTATTAGTTCTTTAGAAGTTTTATATTCCGTTTCGTTCCATTTACAAACATCTACAACCACCAATGCTAATCGGCGGACGAAAAGACGCAAGTACAGATTCCTCAGGACAGTGTAGCAGCGATTCGATTTTTGCCAGTGTAGTTTAAGCTTCTGAGCTACCAGGTTTGCATTTCTCTCACCCCAAAACGACTGTAGATGCCCTCAAACAACAAATTTATAGACAGAAAGTCTTCATAAGTGCTTGCGCCAATCTTTATCCCAACTTTCTCGGATGCTCTTTGTTAAAACTGATTTCATTTCCTTAGTCTTTCTTAAAGCATCTTCTTACTAACTTTAGCTCAAAAAAACTATCCATACCCAGGATATGGAGGTCTGCTCTTCAGTGCCTCGCTAACGTACCATGTTATTGTCAATGTCTTACTAATATTAATCTTACCGTCTATAAATTTACTATTTAAAATTTCTTATATTTCTTTATTCTCTTTTAAAGTAGCAACTTATTAATTTTAATCTTATCGTCTATTAATTAAAATTAAAAACTGTACTTATTTGAATTATTCAATACATTCTGACAATAACTGGATATTTTATTAAAACGCATATAATTACTAAAGCATTTGAAAGCATTTAAAATCTATTTATTCACCTCAAATCCCGTTTTTTTTTGTTAGTAAAATTTATTATAAAGATTTACTTATTTCTATCATTAGTAATTTTATTTATTATTATTACTATATAACAGGGGTTTCCAACTTACAAGTGTCCAAGGGCCGGAATCGAAAACACCTGTCTAGTGGCGGGCCGCAATTTAACTACGAACATACCCAGGACTTTTTTCTTGATGGAGGGGAATGTGGAGGATTTGTGTACAGTATGTACTATGAAATTTTTAAAATTTCGAGGATGAACCTCCAACAACGACCTTGGTTATAACTTGCCAACTTTCGTTAAATTACACAGACACACACACAAAAAAAGTCAAATAAGAAGTGGGGTGGGGGGTGGGGTATGAAATAGAACATGAGTGGACACCCTAATTTTCATGGAATTTGAGGGAAAATCAATCTTTTTTGTAAATGAACAGCATTTGAAAACAAAGATTTTTACAAAAACATTTTTCGATAACTAAGAATATCTAAATTGATGTTGCAAATTATTTTTCTAGAAGTCTTCGCGGGCCGCAAAAAAAAGGCACAGCGGGCCGCATGCGGCCCGCGGGCCGCCAGTTGGAAACCCCTGCTATATAACTTTCAAGTCAACACTTTTATTTTAATCCTGAAAAAGGATATATAGCCACAAAAAACTATCCATACCGAGGATATGAAGCCCTGTTCTCTGGTGCCTTGCTAATGAAATGTCTTACCATGTCTGTTAACTTATTGTTATCAAAATAATTTTTTAATCAGCGCTATGTATGAAACAAACGAGGGTTATTGCAAAACTTCAAAACTTTCCGGAAAAATGCCACATGAACTATTTGTTCCCTATCAGCCTTCTTAATTCCCTTAGTAAATTAACTGAAAAATTCATCGCTAAGAAAATTAATGAGCATCTTGACGAAAACCAAATCATTATCCCTTACCAATTTGGCTTCAGAAAATCTCTTTCAGCCCCTCATCAAGTCTATCGTCTAGCCGAAAACCTCGCCAGTGCTAAGAAAAATAAATCCTCCACAGCAGCTCTTTTTCTTGATATCTCACTAGCTTTTGATAAACTTTGGATCGACGGTCTCATCCATAAACTCATTAATTATAACTTCCCACCCCAAATCATCCACATTCTCATCTCCTATCTCAAAAATCGTACCTTTCAAGTAAGAATTAATGGCCACCTCTCCAGTAAATTTAAAATTAATTCAGGCGTACCTCAAGGAGGAGTTTTATCCCCTATTCTTTTTAATCTATTTGTTAACGATATCCCTCAAAATACTAACACAAACATTGCTATTTTCGCCGACGACACTGCCCTTTATGCTACTAACAAAAATTTTAAATACGCCGTAAAATACATCAACACCCACATGTCCTCCATTCAAAATTGGCTCGACAAATGGAAAATTAAAATTAATTCCGAAAAATGCGTCGCTGTCATGTTTACTTCTAAACGTAAAAAGACATTCAACAGTCACCAAATACAAATAGGTAACACAAAAATCCCCTGGTCTGATACAGTCAAATACCTCGGTATAGTTTTAGATAAAAACATCACTTGGAAACAACATATCTT
Organism: Dolomedes plantarius; assembly: GCA_907164885.2. Taxonomy (NCBI): domain Eukaryota; kingdom Metazoa; phylum Arthropoda; class Arachnida; order Araneae; family Dolomedidae; genus Dolomedes; species Dolomedes plantarius. The sequence continues at coordinate 174,301 of CAJRAI020000252.1, read as the reverse complement.
ACACGTCAGGGACAAATTCCGAGCAGCCAGAAGATTAATTTACCCACTAATCTCTCGGAACAGCAAATTAAGCTTAGTCAATAAAATGCTCATTTACAACTCCTATCTTCGTCCAATCTTAACTTATGGAGGGCCAGCGTGGTCATATTGTGCAGACACCCATATTAAAAAACTCGCATCTGCTCAGAGCAGTACCATTCGACAAATCGTTAATGCAGACTGGTATTTCAGAAATACTTGTATTTACAGGGAATTAAATATCCCTACTATTCGAAATTACCTCAAAAATCAAGCTATAAACTTTCACAATTCTATTGACAGTGAACTCCTTTCTAAACTTGCAAACTATGATCACGCTGACCCCACTAACAGGAAAAGGCCTCGAGCCATCCTGAGTCTTCCGTCTTAATTTTTTGTTTGTCCTCGTCATTTAAATAAAATATATAAAAAATATAAAAACAATACTTGGCTTGCCAAGGCAAAAAACATCTATAAAATTTTATAAAATAAAATAAATATCTATTTCCTATCCTTAAACTTTCTATTAACTTAATTATCTGTCTCTGAGCAAATCCATTTGGCTTTGCTCATTTTTGTAGTTATTGAACTCACGGATCCCAGACCTTATCTTTCTATCCAATCTCTTTTCTCTATTCTCGCTACACTAGCCAATTGATTTCCAGCTTACAAACAGCCTTTGACTCCACCCCCATCAGCAAATCATCTCGAAGATCCAGAAGACAACCAATCCAATCTGCCCATTTTTCACCCTCCAATCTACAGACCAGAAATCTCTCTGCTTCCTTTTTTGAGAAGCACTTTCAAGAACTTTGTTATCAATTACGAACTTTTACCCACTCCTGAACATTTCCAGCTCTTCGATGTTATTTTCATGAAAAATCTGAGTTTGAAGGCGTTGGCCTAGGCAACTCAGTTAATTTAGTTGTCCTATGGTCCTATGGTCCTATGGATATAGTGCTTTGGTAGCGCCGGCCCCTTATGGGCTTCTCAGGTTAACCTCTATTTAAGAGGTAGAATGGGACGAACAGTAGTATTATCACTCCCAGCGCTGTACACCGAGGTGTGCAGACGTGTGCTACAATCGCTGCGTAAGCCTAGCGCGCCTATACACGTGCTTGCACGTGCTATCGCTCTACTGCCAGCGTCGCTTTTTTGCTCGCTCGTTTCCCAGTTACGTTCAGTCGGGTGATTCTGTGGGGCTATTTTATAGCTTGCTCATGAGTGACCGGGCTAATGTAGCTGGATCGGCGGGTGTAAGCCCTGTTGGTCGTTTTTATCAGTCTTCCGACTCTGATTCTGGGGATGAAGTCCCGATTGCTTCAACGTCATCACTCTCCCGCTCGGACTTTCTTACTAACTCAACGCAACCGCAAACTGACGACGCTCTGCTGCGTAAGGCAGTGGATGCCAGGAACGAACTTGGAACGGACTCAAGGAAACTCTCCAAAAGTCAAAAGAAGAAACGTGCTGCCGCCAGGAAGCAAGTCGACGCCATTAACGCCGTGCCGACCGTCCAGACGCCACGTGATGTGATGACTAAGGAAATGGAACTCGCTAATAAAAGCGATGCTCTCCGCAATCTTATCAAAGCACGCTACCCTGAGGATCAATACAGCTTCTCCAGGATAGTAGAGACCTTTATCAACAGCATTTTCTACTGCCCGGACGATCGCCAACAAGAGGTAAGTGATACTTACGATCAGTTGTTCTCAGTGCTCAATTGTATTAAGGATATTAACATTAAGGATTTTCTACACATTAAAGGCTTTGAGGGTCACTTAAAGAGAAATTTGTTTTGTTGGAATCGTGACATTTATGATAAATTTAACGAGGAACTTTTTATAACTGAAAACGGTACTGTTGATTGCAGAGCTAAAAGTGCAAAACGTCAGAGAGTAGACTCTGACCCCACCCAGGCAACTACTTTTATTCCTTCTACTGATAATGCTAGTCAGCCGATCGTTGGCGTTAATGAAAGCATCGAAGTTACTACTTCTCAGGAAGCTATTGATATGGAGACGCAAGATTCCGCGGAACCTAAGCGCTCGCAAAAGCATCATATTTACTTTGAATCTGGTCCTAATTACAAAAACCTAATTATGTCTATTAAAGGCATTTGTCCTGAAGCCGAGCTAGTTATGGCTGGCTCTCTGATCCACGTTGTACTCACGAATGCCGTGAGTTACAAAAATGCGCAAGAATTACTTATCAAAAACAATGTCCCATTTAGAATAATCGATCCGAGGTCGGAAAGGCCACGCAAGATCTTAATTAAGGGCTTACCCGCCAACACCGATAGGCAAGATATTCATGATGCTTTAACTAACATTGGCATAGAACCCATTAAAATCGCTTACCTGACAAATAAGAGAACCAAAACTATATTACCGCTTTTTATGGCCTCCTTAAAACCTTCACCTAACAATGACAACATTAACCAACTAACTAGTATTAACTTTCTTAAAATCACTATTACCCCTTTTAAAAACGCTGGATCTGCTCAATGCTATAACTGCCAGCGGTTCGGGCATGCGAGCACCACTTGTAATTTAACACCCAAATGCCTATTGTGCAGCGGGAGACACCAAGCTAGGATTTGTCCCATTAAGGGAAATCCAGAGCTTTTCAAATGTGCAAATTGTGGTGGTAACCACACTGCCAATTACACTAAGTGTCCTCGACACCCCAAAAATATAGCCAAACCCAAAACTGACACCAACACGAACAACTTTAGTAATAATACCAACAACAACTTCACTCCCGCTCCTATCCCAAGCACTTCTGCTTGGAACAAAAACCTCAATCACACTAATTCTATGAATTCTAATAATACACACTCTGACTCTATCCCAGACACTCAAAATAACACTCCTAGTGCTCCGGAACTTGCGTACGCTAGAACCGCGCCTAGGAAAAAAATTGACATCAAAAAACCTATTTCTAAATATTCCGCTCACACTCCCAATACCACAGATAATCACACAACTAATTATAACGGCCTCTCCGACTTCTCGGAAATTATTAAGTACGTGAAAGAATTTTCTCAAATTTTTTCTATCCCTGACGTTTTGCAGCTCCTCAGTAAAGTCGCCGCGGTTCTCAGAAAGCCCGGCGACAACGTAGCCAAACTGTTAAACGCCTTTACCATACTTTGCGAGCACTTCTGCCCTGACCCGGGTTCGATCCCAGCTCAGGGAACTTCTGGCTAGCTCTTACTTAATGTTTTTCTGGCACGCTAGGCCGTGCCTCTTTTGCTTACCTCCTCGTTTTACTTTAATTACTTTATTCACTGGTATTAATTACTTTTCTTAATTAATTTAATTAATTTTAAGTCTCTTATTTTTTCCTTACTGTTTATTAAGGTTTACTTAATTTTAATTTTTCTCCTAACCCCTATCTACATTTACGTAAGCTTTAACTTATTCTTTTTTCACGAGCACTGAATTACAACTCGATTTCGAGTATCACTGCGATTGTTACCTTGCAATGTCTACCGTGCTGACCGGAGATAAAGTCCAATCGGACCAGGGAGCTCCAGTTTATACCCCAATTAGCCGGACAGTAGTATTATCCTTCTGTACCTTCGTTGCGTATAGTCGTTTTCTTACCTTCCTCCGTGTGTGCTAAGCCTTGTGCTAGTACACCTGCTTTTCATTTTGCTTTTCTTCGGTCCCTACTTCTGTGTCTGTGGCCTTTCGGGGAGATTCTCTCCTGCGGATGTGCGACGGGCCTGATATAGAGGCAACTTCACATATCACGAGTTTTACTCGTGGTATTATGGATGATAAATTGATGGAAACGGACTCGACCCTGGCTGATGATACACTGGAAATGAACTTGGACAATGATTCAAACCAACCTATTCTTACTGAACTATCTGAAGATAATGAAAAAATCTTATCCAATTTACAAAACGGACTGATACCGGACAATCTTCACGAAACTCTGGAAAAGGCATTCCCTCTGGCTTATGAAAGATATCGACTTGGTAAGCATAGTCTTGACCAAACTAACCATACTAACATTTCAATTTCAAATTCTAACACTAACAAAAAACGTAAACCCAATACTCAGGAAAATACTAACGGTTTTAAGACACCGGCCAGAAGATTAACTGCTAAAGCTACTATCCCTATTATCCCTACCAATACTGTAACAGTCAACAAATTTAATGTTCTTAAAAACCACATTGAAGAAAACCCTATCCAATCTCAAGCCCCTAAGGAAAATCAAATTAAGATCAAGCATATTACGATTGCCAAAACTGAAAATTATAGAGAAATATTGAATCTATTAGCAGGTAAAGACGAAAGGCACTTTCACGCACGAATGAGCGGAGAATTTATTAGGATTGAACCTAAATCAAAAGATGACCACAGAAACATTACTAAATTTCTTAAAGAAAACAATATACAAGGATTCATTCTACCATTAGGATCAGTTAAATTAATTAAAGTGGTCATCCGAGGGCTTCCCATTGATATTGAACCGGACGAAATTCAAAAAGAACTTGAAAGATTAGAATACCCAGTCCATAAAGTTAATCGCCTCATGCGAGGTAAGAAAAATGAAGAAAAAACCCCCCTACCCCTCCACCAAATTCAACTTACCCCTGCGGAAAATTCTAAAAACATTTACGATCTTCAAGCCCTTTTTCACATTAAAATCACCATTCAAAAATATAATTCCCCCTTCAAAACCCTCCAGTGCTTCAGATGTCAATATTATCATCATCATCAGGAAAATTGTACCATGAATCCCCGTTGTGTTAAATGTGCAGGTGATCACAAAACTAGTGACTGTACTAAAGGAGAAGGAAAATTAGAAAAACCAAAATGCTGTAACTGTAATGGCGACCATGTGGCTAGTTTCAGAGGTTGTCCTGCTTTTCCCCATAATAAAGCCGAAGCCAAAAGAAAATCTAAAGAAATAACCCCCGGTTTTTCCTATGCCAATGCAGCTAAATCCAATACCACTAGAAATATCCCTCAAACCAACTCTTCTACTCCCTCCCAAAATTTAACAAATACTAAAACTGCTGAAACCACTCAAATTATTGATTATCCAAATTTTACTGATGGTTTAGTTGTATTAAAACAAATGAAGCAAATTAATGAACTCCTTGAGGAAATTAAAGCTGCCTTAGGTACCTCCAATTTAACCCACTTAATAGACAGACTCACCACCACAAGAGACAGAATTAATAAAGGTCAGACTGAAGATGACAAAATTTTTGGCTTCTTCACTGGCATGCTTAATCGTCCGGAAATTTCAAGTTAATGGGTACGCCCTCTCCTTCCCTTGTTGTTCTTGCGTGGAATGCCAATGGTTTACTTTCCAGGATCCGGGAGTTCAAAGAATTTGTAAATGAGTATACCCCCGATATTATTCTCATACAAGAAACTCATCTCAGACCAGAGGATAAACTTAACATCCCTCAGTACACCACTTATAGAACCGATTACAATTCCTACACACAAGCCAAAAGAGGCACCGCTATTATTATCAAAAATACTTTACCCCATCATGAACTTATCCTCTCCCCCCTCAAAATTATCAACGCTACTGCTGTTAACATTAAACTAAATAACCTCCCATCTTATACTATTGTTTCTACTTATATTCCCCCTGTTCAAAATCCAAACGACGTCCTTGACGATCTTAAAACTCTTGATAAATTAAACATTAACACTATCCTTTTCGGCGACCTTAATGCTCATCACACTCTGTGGAACTGTAAAACCAATAACACTTACGGTAATACCATTTATAATTTTACTGCCAACTCTGAATTTGATATAATTGCCCCCTCCTCCCCCACTCATTTTTCCAGATATAGCAGTAGCACTATTGACTTTGCTCTTGTTAAAGGCTTTCCCCATAATATTACTATAGAAACTCTCTGCAATCTCTCCTCGGATCACAACCCAGTTGCACTCACCATTCCTTTAAACACTAATCCCTTAATTATCAATCATTCCAAATTCACCAACTGGGATAACTTTAAAAAAGATCTGCATAATTTACCCTATACCCATCCTGAAATTAATACCCAAAATGACATCGATAATCTTGTTCATAGCATAACTAATGACATTAACTCCGCCCTCACCAAAAATACCAAAATTATTCCTCCTACTAATAAAATTCGTACCGACACCCAACTTAAAATTCTCACTAATGAAAGAAATAGAGCGCGTAAAAATTGGCAAAGGAACAAAACCACTTATAATAAAACTTTAATGAATAACGCTCAACAAAACTTAAGATATTATATTCATGACAAAGCCAATAAAAGTTGGGAAACTTACATTACTTCACTTGACATAACTGACAATTCCATTTGGAGAGCCGCTAAATGCCTTAAAAATAAACCTAATGTCATTCCCCCCCTCATTAATCCTAGTAATAATAACTTCATATACTCTGACGAAGATAAATCTAACCTCATCGCTCAAACCCTTGCCAACAACTTCATCCTTAATCCCAGCCCCAATACTAGCATTGACAATACTGTTCAAACTAATATAAACCTTTTTAATTCTATTAATCACCCCACTGCTGAAATTTACATTCCCCCCTCTAGAGTTAAAGAAATTATTAAAAAACTCCCTAATCGTAAATCGCCTGGCGAAGACCAAATTACTAATACTATGCTTAAAAACTTACCCCTTAAGTTCATTTTCAAAATCACTGCCCTTATTAATGCTATCTTTAAATTGAATCACTTTCCTCAAAGTTGGAAAAATTCTATCATTGTGCCCATAGCTAAACCTGGAAAAAATAAGAACTCTCCTGATAGCTATCGGCCAATTAGCCTCTTAAATACCATCAGTAAACTTACTGAAAAATTCATTGCTTATGAAATCAATAATCATCTCCTCTCTGCTAATATTATTATCCCCTATCAATTTGGTTTTCGCCAATCTCTTTCAGCCCCTCACCAAATTTATCGCATTGTTGAGCATCTTGCCGACTCTAAATTAAATAAAAAATGCACTGCTGCCCTTTTCCTTGACGTTGCTAAAGCGTTTGATAAAATCTGGATTGATGGCCTCATACATAAACTTATTAATTACAATTTTCCCCCTCATCTTATTAAACTCCTTATCTCCTACTTAAAAGATCGTACTTTCCAAATTAAAATTAAAGATAAATTATCCTCCAAATTAAATTTCTATAGCGGTCTTCCCCAAGGTTCGATTATTGCTCCAATTTTATTTAATATTTACGTTAACGATATTTATCAATATAATAAAACAAATATTGCTATCTTCGCCGATGACACCGCTATTTACGCAACTGATCACAGTCCCAAGTACGCCGTCAAATACCTTAACGACCATATGAAAATTATCCAACAATGGCTCGACAAATGGAAAATCAAAATTAACACAGATAAATGTATTGCTATTATGTTTACACAAAAAACTAAACGAACAATTGACAAATACAAACTTAATATTGGTAACTCTATTATCCCCTGGTCTGACACCGTTAAGTATTTAGGAGTCACCCTTGACAAAAATCTCACCTGGAGGCATCACATAACACAAATTAGGGACAAGTTTCGAGTCGCTAAACGTTCACTATTCCCCTTAATTGCTCGGAACAGTAAATTATCTATAAATAATAAAATGCTCATTTACAAATCATTTCTTAGACCTCTTATTACTTATGCAGCTCCGGCATGGTCATACGCAGCAGATTCTCATATTAAAAAGCTTACTGTAGCACAAAATATTACTATTCGACAAATTGTTAACGCACCGTGGTATTTCAGAAATACTGAAATCCACGAGGAGCTTGGCCTCCTTACTATTCCAAATTTCCTCAAAAATTTAACTACTAACTTCCATAATTCTATTGATAATGAACTCCTTTTAAATCTCGCCAACTATGATCCTGCCGAACCTGCTAACAGAAAACGGCCTAGAGCCGTTCTCTGTTCTTAATTATTTTAAACTTCTTTTTTATTCCATTAATTTTTGTAATCTTACTCTTACTTTGGTAAGCAGTAAGCTTTATTTTAAGTTTTTCCTAACTATTTTTACTTTGCTCCCATTCGATCCGGCTAATTGGGGTATAAACTGGAGCTCCCTGGTCCGATTGGACTTTATCTCCGGTCAGCACGGTAGACATTGCAAGGTAACAATCGCAGTGATACTCGAAATCGAGTTGTAATTCAGTGCTCGAGAAAAAAGAATAAGTTAAAGCTTACGTAAATGTAGATAGGGGTTAGGAGAAAAATTAAAATTAAGTAAACCTTAATAAACAGTAAGGAAAAAATTAAGAGACTTAAAATTAATTAAATTAATTAAGTAAAGTAATTAATACCAGTAAATATAGTAATTAAAGATAATACGAGGAGGTAAGCAAAAGAGGCACATCTTTGCTCCCATGAGCATTGCTTTATCTACCACATTAAACTTCCTTCTCTCAAGCCACTCCCCGGATCCAAATCCAACCTATCTCTTTTCACCTTTACTCTGGTCATTACTATGCAAGCCTACGTTGGAAGGCGTGGCCTATGTAACGTAGTTACACCATTTTTCTGATCTGATCTGATCTGAACAGTAGTATTGCACCACTCAAAACTCCCCGGGGAAAAAAATGCCTCACGAACTAGAGATCCGTCAAACGAGTAATTTTCAGTAACAGGTACAACCGATTCAGTTTTAAAAAAATACCTGATATTTTAACCTCGTCTTCCAGTTTCATCCCTGTGATCCCGTCACCCTCTCTCCCCTCCATACTCATTAACCGAGGTCTATACACCGTTCCAGTTACCACTTCACCTAGTGCCTAGTCTGTTATGAAGTGGTGGGCGGAACTAAAATTTAATTACCCGTTTCTTAGCCAATTGGCAAAATAGAAGCTTTGTGCCCTCGAAACTTCTGTCCCGTGCGAGAGAATATTTTCCAAGTCTGGTTAAATAATATCTGATAGCCGTTCTCGGTTAGATGGCGAAAAAGTCATCAACTTTTATTTTTAAACACGAACGCTCAATTTTACTCATAAAGGGCTTCGAAATTTGGCAATTATCATTAGAAATTAACTACCAATCTTTTTATCACTTACTGTCATTATTTTTCATTGTTTAATTTATTGATAGTTATTAAGCGATTTTGTATTGATAAAAAAATAGAAACTAATAGATCAATTCTGTGGTGATTGACCGTCTACCGTGAGCAATAATTTTAAGACTAAAAATAAATAAAGAAAATGAACAAATAAGTAACGAAAACAAATATTTAAGTGTAACAACTTTTTTAATGATTAATGTAAGATTTTTACAAATGCCATGTACATTTTAACAATAATGCGCAATAATTAATGTAATGCGTTTATATTTAAATACCTATTCAGTTTTGTTATTTGATTTGGATACAAAAAGTTAGTATTACTATTAAGGTAGCTGTTAATACTGTTAATTTTTAGAACGTTAAGCAATATTCTATTTTTTTTTTATTATTCAATAAAATTTTAGTAATTAGTTTTTCTGTAATATTAATATAATTGTATTAGGTACAGTTTAATTCATATTTACATAAAGGGATAATTAGTTTTTATGTGCAAAGTACAATTGTTCAGTTGATTATTTATAAAATCTGTATACCTATTGTACAATAAATACGTTTATACCAAGTTGTTTTTACTAAAAAATATTTATGTTTTGCTAATGATAATCTTGTTTACTATAAAATATTTTTTTTTTCATAAGACGTTGTTTTTATTATCATCAACAATTTAATTCACAAAATCCTGACAAGTGAGCAGATACCATTTTTTCACCTCTCATAAAACGCCCAAATTGGTATGATATTACCAATAATATAATGAATAATCAGTGAATTTTATAAAATCTGTATACCTATTGTACAATAAATACATATATACCAAGTTCTTTTTGCTAAAAAATATTTATGTTTTGCTAATGATAATCTTGTTTACTATAAAATAATTTTTTTTTCATAAGACGCTGTTTTTATTATCATCAACAATTTAATTCACAAAATCCTGACAAGGGAGCAGATACAATTTTTTCTCCTATCATAAAACACATAAATGATTACTAATAATATAATGAATAATCAGTGAATTTTATCAACAACAATTAACCAAAAAATTTTATTTTATTTCAAAACCAATGAAAGAATATAATTTTATAAAGGTATTTGAGGGTAGTAGTATTTAATAATAGCAATGAATTAAAAGGAAGAAAAAAGTAAGAATATGTCCAACGAAATTCAGATCAACTGTGAGTTTTATTGGAAAATAATGGTTATAAACGAACGTGAAAATGTTTAGGTAAGCGAATATTTCCTGATAAACATTCAGTGGGGAAGGTCACAAGACAAGTAGAAATACTCGTCCATTTGTTTTGTATGCGACGACACTCCCTACGTACAACGTAGTACGTAGTAGTATAAAGTATAAACGAGTGTGGAAATACTCGCTTAGATAAGGGAGTATTTTCTGGTAACAGGTAGGGAAAAATACTCGTGTACTTATTACGTCCCCGCTCCCCGCCTGACGACCCTATTCTGACCCTATTCTATTCGCCTGCGGATCCGGCTAATTGGGGTATAAAATGGAGTTCCCTGGCAGGAAAAGGCCTAGAGCCATCCTTTCTCTGTTTTTAATTTGTCCCTTGTCTGCTTCTCTTAAAAAATGAAAAATAATACTTAGCTTTGCTAAGGCAAAAAAAAAAAAAAAATAATAAAAACTTCAAAACAAAATAAATATTATGTGTTGCTATCCTTAAACTTCCTCCTCTTCATATTTTTACTGTAGCTAAGCCATTTTCTCTCCCATTTCCGGGAAGATTTCTACAGTATCTTTTTACTTTCCTACTGTCTTGCCCGATGCTGGATCACTTCGGTGATTCCAGCTGCAGGCATTGAACTCGAAGATCCTGAGCGCTCCATTCACTTTTCTTCTCTCTCTACTTTCTGTCCAATCATGGTTCCCCGCTGCTTATTTTCTGAAAGCCTGCACTTGAGGGCGTGGCCCAGGTAGTGCAGTTAGACCAATTTTCCTGTGGTCCTGTGGTCGATTGGACTTTACCTCCAGTAAGCAAGTTAATGGTGTCAAGGTATCTGTGCTCAGTAAATTAAGTAATAAGGAGGAGAGAAGTATTAAGTTAATAATACATAACTTTAAGGTTAACTTAAGGGGAGAGAGAGTAGGTATTTTAGTTTACTAGAATTTTAAGTTGGCTCAGAGTAGTAGTAAGTTAGTTAATTTAATTTAAGTTAGAGTAGTTAATTAATGTTTCTATATTTAATAATTTTATTTTTTAGAAGTCAGGAGGAAACGAAAAATAAAAAGGCCCTCTTCAGGGTCGTACAACTACATAACGAGAAGATAGCGAAGCCTCTATGGAGAGGCTAAAAATAGCAGGGGGGAAAATTTGGAAAATGGGAGGACTGCACAGCCGAGGGCCGAACCCCCGACCTGCGGGTCCCGAGACGCGAGCGATAGCAGTGCACAATGCAAGCACGACAAGAAGTAAGCAGGGTAGGAAGAGTATCGCGGTAGGAGGGCCAATGTTAGCTCCTAAGAAGACACGCCCGTGGGCGTTTACGATTAGTGGGAAGGGAGTGGTCATAGTCGGGAAGCTCCGCTATCGTCTCGTTAGGTAGATTCGGAAGATCTCCGTAGAATTTTTTTGAAATTTTGTAGGCTTGTTGGTAAAATGAAGTAATGCCGAAGTCCCTTCGGATGGTCTTGTTAGAGAGATACCTAAAGGCTCGGCGGATCCGCCTGAGAGTTCTATTCTGGAAGCGTTCGAGCTTGTCAATGTGGGATTTGGCCGCTGAGAACCAAACGGGAATAGCATACATGGCCACAGGTCTGATAACTTGTTGGTACAGTAGCACTTTGTTACGCATTGAAAGGTGAGGGCTATTAAGCAGAGTTCGGAGTTGCGCTGTGACAGCATTGCACTTCCTAATAGTATTTAAGGTATGTGTACTCCAAGTTAATCTACGGTCCAGAGTTACACCCAAGTACTTCGCCGTGTTTTCCCAAGCGAGCGGGGAGCCATAAAGAAAAAGTCGCGGAGGATTGTGAAAAGCGTTACTGAAAAAGATCGCGTGGCACTTTGAAGGATTGATTTTAATTTTCCAGCGTGTAAACCAATTTTCAAGAGTGCCGATGTGACGCTGCATTTGAATAGACAGGTAGTCGATATTATGGGCAGTAGATAGGATAGCTGTGTCGTCCGCGTAAAGAGCAAGCAGAGTATTTTCGCCACGAGGCACATTGTTAACGTACAAGTTAAACAACGTGGGACCCAAAATCGAGCCCTGTAAAATACCTGCAGTAATAGCGTTGTGTCGGGACAATTCTTTGTTGACACGGACGACAAAATTTCGACTAAGAAGGTAGTTATTAATCAGGTGGATGAGACAGTCTGGCAAGTGAATTTGCAATAATTTAAAGATTAGTCCCGGCTATTCGCCTGCGGGAGTATTCTATCGTTTGACACGTACGCCGTACTAGGGAGTATTTTCTGGTAACAGGTAGGGAAAAATACTCGTATACTTATTTCGTCCCCGCTCCCCGCCTGGCGGCCCTATTCTATTCGCCTGGCAGGAGTGTTCTATCCATGAAGCTACATGGTTCTTGGATAGAACTGTCTGTAGCTTCATGGTTCTATCGTTTGACACATACGCCGTACCTGTTACTTTTGAAAATCGGTAACACGTCCAAAGTTCAGTTAGCACATACCTGTTACAAAGTAACAGGTCCAGTATTTCCGATCCATCCCTAACACCAACTATTTGTTCTGTACTAAATTATTATAAAAATTATTTATCAGAAATTTTTATTTTATTTTAGTATATATTAATTTTAAATCCGCCTAATTTAGTATTGGGTAACGCCAGCCCCACTTGGGCTTGTCAGGTTAACCTCTATCTAAGAGGTATGAAGGAACAAACAGTAGGTAGAATTGTGCAATATGAGTGCAGCGTGGAATCATAAAGCTAAATATTTCGGAGTCGTTAGTAATTAATTATATATGCATTAGCCCCTCCCTCTCCAATCTACGCTTCGATTTCTACGAATTCAATATTGCTACACCAAATGTTTTTTTAAACACTGTAGATGCGTTCCTCTGAAATCCATGTAAAAATAATACGTTTCTTAAAGTATAATGGGGGATATGTTCCATGTTATCCGAAAACCGTGTTTGATGAAATAAATAACTAAGGGAACGCCCTTTTGAGTCGGGCAAAGCTTTCCACTGTTCATGCATTGTATATATATATATATATATATGTGTGTGTGTGTGTTCATATATATATAAATAATCCAACATATATAGATAAAAAATTACCTCAAGGGGAACTTTCTGAATAGGATGCAGGTAATCCCAAAAGACATCCCAAGGCCCCGAGTTCCCCAATGAAGCAATTAGTCAAGGAGAAAATGAAAAATATGAAAAATGTTCCCCTTGAGGTAATTGACATGGTTAGGCCCCCTGATGACGTGACCTGTCGATTACCTCTGTCTTTTTATGGTTCAGTTCCGGCTCTTATGCAGAATCTTGCCGTTGGTGCGTGGATGCCCAGAGTGCTTGATTTCTGTTTGTTTTTGTCTATTTTAGTATAATTTTTTATCTATATATGTTGGATTATTTATTTGTTTTTTCATTATGGGGATATGAAGCTTCTGCGCTATCCTCTATTGAAAATGTTTTCTTTGCAGGATTTGTTTTATGTTATAGTGATTTAGCAGTCTATGCTTGAATTTTAATTTTGTTTATTTCTATGGTTTACTTTTTAAATTCATATATATATATATATATATATTAGGGATGCGACATCGATGTCGATGTTTTCAAAACATCGATGTTTTGATAAAGACATCGATGTTTTAAACATCGATTTATTGAAGCCGATGTTTTTTTAACATCGATGTTTTGTACTCGATGTTTTACGTTGTCTCGATGTTTTTTTTAAATGAAAAAGTACCGTAATAAAAAAAATTTACCACGTAGCATAATTTTCAAACTCAGTAAATGTAAGTCTGAATTCTGAAAAGGACGAATACAAAAGGTGAAATGATTCCTTAGCAAACAGACAAATGGCAATTAACAACCAATGAACCAATCAGAGCGCTTGGATTGTTCCTGACACTCCAGAACTTTCCATGGCGTTTTATTTTACAAATAGTATATACACGAGTGTATCCATTTAAGTTTTTGTTTTGGTCTGGTTTTATATAAGTTGACGTTAATATTATTAGTAAGATGCCTCCCAAAAGTACCGTTTGGAAATATTTTTACAAAACCTCTGACAAATTAGCAAAATGCAATATTTGCCTTAAGTCCCACAAAACTTCTGGCAATACCACGAATTTATCTGGACATTTGAAGGCAAAACATGGAGGTATTTACAACGAGAATTTTGAGTCATCAATGTAGTTCAAAGCAACCAAGTTTTTGTCATTTGTGTCTGCCCAATCAGAGAGTAAAATTAAATCACCCCCTCCCCCCACGACTAACGGAAGTAACATTAATGTTAGAGATTACTAAAACAGTTTTAAAAAATGGATGTTCTAAAACATCGGTGTTTAAAATCATCGATGGTTTTTGGGCGATGTTTTATTAGCATCGATGTTTTAATATTGGATATCGATGTTTCAAAACATCGATGTTTTGTTATCGATGTCGCATCACTAATATATATATATATACAATGCATGAACATATATATATATATGTTCATGCATTGTATATATTGTGTATATATATATATATATATATATGTGTGTGTGTGTGTGTGTGTGTGTGTGTGTGTGTGTGTGTGTGTGTGTGTGTGTCATGAAGCTATCATCAGATCATCAGAAAAATGGTGTAACTACGTTACATAGGCCACGCCTTCCAACGTAGGCTTGCAAAGTAATGACCAGAGTAAAGGTGAAAAGAGATAGGTTGGATTTGGATCCGGGGAGTGGCTTGAGAGAAGGAAGTTTAATGTGGTAGATAAAGCAATGCTCTTGGGAGCAAAGTAAAAATAGTTAGGAAAAACTTAAAATAAAGCTTACTGCTTACCAAAGTAAGAGTAAGAATACAAAAATTAATGAAAAAAGAAGTTTAAAAATATAAAAAATTAAGAACAGAGAACGGCTCTAGGCCGTTTTCTGTTAGCAGGTTCGGCAGGATCATAGTTGGCGAGATTTAAAAGGAGTTCATTATCAATAGAATTATGGAAGAAATGATTGGGCCGCTGCTAATCCGTGAGTTCATAGTATAAGAAAAAGTGAGTAAGCATCTTGCAGGGCAAGGAGAATTAAGACAGTTCCACTCTGGACACTGAGGTGTACAGACGTATTTTTCCGCTACTGGTGTTTTCCTGCCTTGGTACGAGACACTCGTGCTTTCTTACGTCACCGCCTTGTGCGTGCTTTTCTCGCTCTTTGCTTTTACGTTCTCAGATACAGCCAGTCTGGTTAGTCTGTGGGGCATTTTTGCTTGCACATGGCTGACACGGCTGGGGTAGCTGACCCGTCGGGCACTCCGCATTCCAGCAAATTTTTCGTTTCTCCTGATTCTGACTCGGACGATGACCTCAGCATTGCCTCTTCGACTCATGACTCTCGTACGGACTTTATGAAAAATCCTTCCTGCCGCATTTCTACTGAAGATGACTTCGAGCGAAGAATTCTTCAATCCCTCAAACCTCCTGATGCTCCGGCCTGGACCTGTGTTTCAAACGTCAAAAACTCAAAGAAAAAATCAAACAAGATGAAAACTACGCCCATGACTCTGACCAGCACTCCGGATTCTGAACTGACTAACATACAGCCAGCGACTTCCCTCTCTGTGCTACGTGCTCATATACTGAAGCAGACTTCTTTGCTTATGCCTTTCTTACATGACAACTTTGACACCAACTGGCCGTATTACATGACCTTTAAAGATTTCATCGACTATCTGAGCGAGACCTTCCGTGACGAGGACCTCTTTCGGGTAAGTGATGCTGTTGACAAATTTTCCGCAGTGCTCATTACTAAATCTATTGATATTAATGACTATTTGAAACTTGAATCATATTCCCTTTTTATTAAGAACTTTACTGCTCAAGAGAATGAGCATTTATCTATTCATAACCTAGAATTTAAAATTGTAAATGATGTACCATGTGTTATTCCTAAAAGTCAAAAACGTTTGAGAGATATTGAGGGTATCCCGGTCTCTCAAAATAAGTTTGCTGCTCTCAGCAATGATTTAGACAATCCTAATTGTAATGTTGTTCCCTCTCCTGTAAATTCAAATAATGACATTCCTTGTGCTGACGATCATGCCCCTACCGAAAACATGGAAACGCAGGAAACTGTAAATCCAATTAAGACTAAAAAATACCATATCTTTTTCGAATCTAACGCAAACTACAAAAATACTGTCAATCACATAAATTCTATTTGTCCTGATGCCGAGCTATCTATGGCCGGAAGCTTAATCCATATCGTCTTCCACAACGAATGTCATTACAGAGATGTTCAGAAATTTCTTAGTGACAGTAAAATTCCTCTTAGAACCGTCGATCCGAGGTCTGAGAGGCCACGTAAAATCCTAATTAGGGGCCTCCCGTCCACCACTGACCGTCAAGATATCCACGATGCTTTCACCGACTTTGGCATTGAGCCTATCAAAATTGCATATCTTACTAATAAAAAAACTAATACCCCCCTACCTCTTTTCATGGCCTCCTTAAAACCTTCTCCAAATTTGGTAAATCTTAATAACATCACTAGCATTAACCACCTCAAAATTACAATCACTCCTTTCGTCAATAGCGGACAGGCTCAATGCTATAACTGTCAGAAATACGGACATTCAAGTTCTTCTTGTAATCTAACTCCAAAATGCTTACTTTGTAGCAAGAATCATCAAGCCAGGCTTTGCCCCATCAGGGGATCCCCAGATAAATTTATATGCGCAAATTGTGGCGGCAACCACACTGCAAACTGGACCGGCTGTGCCAGGCACCCCAAAAATATCGAGGCAAAAATTAACAATAAAACTCATAAACAAAATATTCAAAATTCTCAAAACTTTATCCCTGCCCCTGTACCTTCTACTTCTGCTTGGTCTAATAATCCTCCTGTTCAATCCCTTTCTAATGTTACAACTGCTTCTAATGTAAACCAAACTTCGATTTCCCCCATTCAGAAATCTAATCATTACATTCGGACTGCTCCGAAGAAAAAAATTAGCATAGAAAAACCCATTTCCAAATATACCTCTAAAACTGATTCTAACAATACTCCTAAGGAACCCGCCGATAAAAACAGTGATGGTCTCTCAGACATCACGGATTTCTTCAAACTTATTAAAGATTTTTCTGAACTATACTCTACTGCTGACATACTTCAATTATTCAAAAACATCGCGGAAGCTCTCAGAGCTCCTGGCGAAACCCACTCAAAACTGATAGATGTATTCAAAATTTTATGTGAGTTTTTCATCCGGAACCAGGGTCCCCATGACCGGGTTGATTCTCCTTAACCTGTTTTTATTATGTTCTTTTCATTTTCTTTTTAAATTTTCATTACATTCTCTCGTACTCCAAACTCTAAACTTAAATTTAAGTAATCCCCGTTTCACTACTTTTTAACTTTTCACGAGCACTGCGTTAATTATGTCTTATATGTATCACTGGGGATTCGGCTCACGCCCAGGTGCCCCACTAAGTCCTCCTTATGGAAGCTTGAGATGAGAATTATGGAAGTTAGTAGTTAAATTTTTGAGGAAATTTGGAATAGTAAGGAGGCCAATCTCCTCGTGGATTTCAGTATTTCTGAAATACCACGGTGCGTTAACAATTTGTCGAATAGTAATATTTTGTGCTACAGTAAGCTTTTTAATATGAGAATCTGCTGCGTATGACCATGCCGGAGCTGCATAAGTAATAAGAGGTCTAAGAAATGATTTGTAAATGAGCATTTTATTATTTATAGTTAATTTACTGTTCCGAGCAATTAAGGGGAATAGTGAACGTTTAGCAACTCGAAACTTGTCCCTAATATGTGTTATGTGATGCCTCCAGGTGAGATTTTTGTCAAGGGTGACTCCTAAATACTTAACGGTGTCAGACCAGGGGATAATAGAGTTACCAATAATAAGTTTGTATTTGTCAATTGTTCGTTTAGTTTTTTGTGTAAACATAATAGCAATACATTTATCGGTGTTAATTTTGATTTTCCATTTGTCGAGCCATTGTTGGATAATTTTCATATGGTCGTTAAGGTATTTGACGGCGTACTTGGGGCTGTGATCAGTAGCGTAAATAGCGGTGTCATCGGCGAAGATAGCAATATTTGTTTTATTATATTGATAAATATCGTTAACGTAAATATTAAATAAAATTGGAGCAATAATCGAACCTTGGGGAAGACCGCTATAGAAATTTAATTTGGAGGATAATTTATCTTTAATTTTAATTTGGAAAGTACGATCTTTTAAGTAGGAGATAAGGAGTTTAATAAGATGAGGGGGAAAATTGTAATTAATAAGTTTATGTATGAGGCCATCAATCCAGATTTTATCAAACGCTTTAGCAACGTCAAGGAAAAGGGCAGCAGTGCATTTTTTATTTAATTTAGAGTCGGCAAGATGCTCAACAATGCGATAAATTTGGTGAGGGGCAGAAAGAGATTGGCGAAAACCAAATTGATAGGGGATAATAATATTAGCAGAGAGGAGATGATTATTGATTTCATAAGCAATGAATTTTTCAGTAAGTTTACTGATGGTATTTAAGAGGCTAATTGGCCGATAGCTATCAGGAGAGTTCTTATTTTTTCCAGGTTTAGCTATGGGCACAATGATAGAATTTTTCCAACTTTGAGGAAAGTGATTCAATTTAAAGATAGCATTAATAAGGGCAGTGATTTTGAAAATGAACTTAAGGGGTAAGTTTTTAAGCATAGTATTAGTAATTTGGTCTTCGCCAGGCGATTTGCGATTAGGGAGTTTTTTAATAATTTCCTTAACTCTAGAGGGGGGAATGTAAATTTCAGCAGTGGGGTGATTAATAGAATTAAATAGGTTTATATTAGTTTGAACTGTATTGTCAATGCTAGTATTGGGGCTGGGATTAAGGATGAAGTTGTTGGCAAGGGTTTGAGCGATAAGGTTAGATTTATCTTCGTCAGAATATATGAAGTTATTATTACTAGGATTAATGAGGGGGGGAATGACGTTAGGTTTATTTTTAAGGCATTTAGCGGCTCTCCAAATGGAATTGTCAGTTATGTCAAGTGAAGTAATGTAAGTTTCCCAACTTTTATTGGCTTTGTCATGAATATAATACCTTAAGTTTTGTTGAGCGTTATTCATTAAAGTTTTATTATAAGTGGTTTTGTTCCTTTGCCAATTTTTACGCGCTCTATTTCTTTCATTAGTGAGAATTTTAAGTTGGGTGTCGGTACGAATTTTATTAGTAGGAGGAATAATTTTGGTATTTTTGGTGAGGGCGGAGTTAATGTCATTGGTTATGCTATGAACAAGATTATCGATGTCATTTTGGGTATTAATTTCAGGATGGGTATAGGGTAAATTATGCAGATCTTTTTTAAAGTTATCCCAGTTGGTGAATTTGGAATGATTGATAATTAAGGGATTAGTGTTTAAAGGAATGGTTAGTGCAACTGGGTTGTGATCCGAGGAGAGATTGCAGAGAGTTTCAATAGTAATATTATGGGGAAAGCCTTTAACAAGAGCAAAGTCAATAGTGCTACTGCTATATCTGGAAAAATGAGTGGGGGAGGAGGGGGCAATTATGTCAAATTCAGAGTTGGCAGTAAAATTATAAATGGTATTACCGTAAGTGTTATTGGTTTTACAGTTCCACAGAGTGTGATGAGCATTAAGGTCGCCGAAAAGGATAGTGTTAATGTTTAATTTATCAAGAGTTTTTAGATCGTCAAGGACGTCGTTAGGATTTTGAACAGGGGGAATATAAGTAGAAACAATAGTATAAGATGGGAGGTTATTTAGTTTAATATTAACAGCAGTAGCGTTGATAATTTTGAGGGGGGAGATGATTAGTTCATGATGGGGTAAAGTATTTTTGATAATAATAGCGGTGCCTCTTTTGGCTTGTGTGTAGGAATTGTAATCAGTTCTATAAGTGGTGTACTGAGGGATGTTAAGTTTATCCTCTGGTCTGAGATGAGTTTCTTGTATGAGAATAATATCGGGGGTATGCTCATTTACAAATTCTTTAAACTCCCGGATCCTGGAAAGTAAACCATTGGCATTCCACGCAAGAACAACAAGAGAAGGAGAGGGCGTACCCATTAACTTGAAATTTCCGGACGATTAAGCATGCCAGTGAAGAAGCCAAAAATTTTGTCATCTTCAGTCTGACCTTTATTAATTCTGTCTCTTGTGGTGGTGAGTCTGTCAATTAAGTGGGTTAAATTGGAGGTACCTAAGGCAGCTTTAATTTCCTCAAGGAGTTCATTAATTTGTTTCATTTGTTTTAATACAACTAAACCATCAGTAAAATTTGGATAATCAATAATTTGAGTGGTTTCGGCAGTTTTAGTATTTGTTAAATTTTGGGAGGGAGTAGAAGAGTTGGATTGAGGGATATTTCTAGTGGTATTGGATTTAGCTGCGTTGGCATAGGAAAAACCGGGGATTATTTCTTTAGATTTTCTTTTGGCTTCGGCTTTATTATGGGGAAAAGCAGGACAACCTCTGAAACTGGCCACATGGTCGCCATTACAGTTACAGCATTTTGGTTTTTCTAACTTTCCTTCTCCTTTAGTACAGTCACTAGTTTTGTGATCACCTGCACATTTAACACAACGGGGATTCATGGTACAATTTTCCTGATGATGATGATAATATTGACATCTGAAGCACTGGAGGGTTTTGAAGGGGGAATTGTATTTTTGAATGGTGATTTTAATGTGAAAAAGGGCTTGAAGATCGTAAATGTTTTTAGAATTTTCCGCAGGGGTAAGTTGAATTTGGTGGAGGGGTAGGGGGTTTTTTTCTTCATTTTTCTTACCTCGCATGAGGCGATTAACTTTATGGACTGGGTATTCTAATCTTTCAAGTTCTTTTTGAATTTCGTCCGGTTCAATATCAATGGGAAGCCCTCGGATGACCACTTTAATTAATTTAACTGATCCTAATGGTAGAATGAATCCTTGTATATTGTTTTCTTTAAGAAATTTAGTAATATTTCTGTGGTCATCTTCTGATTTAGGTTCAATCCTAATAAATTCTCCGCTCATTCGTGCGTGAAAGTGCCTTTCGTCTTTACCTGCTAATAGATTCAATATTTCTCTATAATTTTCAGTTTTGGCAATCGTAATATGCTTGATCTTGATTTGATTTTCCTTAGGGGCTTGAGATTGGATAGGGTTTTCTTCAATGTGGTTTTTAAGAACATTAAATTTGTTGACTGTTACAGTATTGGTAGGGATAATAGGGATAGTAGCTTTGGCAGTTAATCTTCTGGCCGGTGTCTTAAAACCGTTAGTATTCTCCTGAGTATTGGGTTTACGTTTTTTTTTAGTGTTAGAATTTGAAATTGAAATGTTAGTATGGTTAGTTTGGTCAAGACTATGCTTACCAAGTCGATATCTTTCATAAGCCAGAGGGAATGCCTTTTCCAGAGTTTCGTGAAGATTGTCCGGTATCAGTCCGTTTTGTAAATTAGATAAGATTTTTTCATTATCTTCAGATAGTTCAGTAAGAATAGGTTGGTTTGAATCATTGTCCAGGTTCATTTCCAGAGTATCATCAGCCAGGGTCGAGTCCGTTTCCATCAATTTATCATCCATAATACCACGAGTAAAACTCGTGATATGTGAAGTTGCCTCTAAATCAGGCCCGTCGCACATCCGCAGGAGAGAATCTCCCCGAAAGGCCACAGACACAGAAGTAGGGACCGGAGAAAAGCAAAATGAAAAGCAGGTGTACTAGCGCAAGGCTTAGCACACACGGAGGAAGGCAAGAAAACGACTATACGCAACGAAGGTACAGCGTCATGAAGCTATTTTAAGCGGTAGCTTCATATAGGACCATATGACAATGGGATCCAACTGCAATTTCTGGGCCACGCCCTCTATTACAGATTTTCCGATGATAAGCAGAGGGGAACCAATAGGCGTAGTGTAGATAAAAGGAGAAAAGTGATTGGTGCGCTGATAATCCGTGAGTTCGAAGTAGTTAAAAAAGTGAGCAAGCATCTTGCAGGGAAAGTCTCATTAACAACCTTCTTAAACTTAATCACTTCCCATCGAGCTGGAAATCCGCCATAGTGGTTCCTATTCCCAAATCGGGACTCGATCTCACTAACCCAGCTAATTACCGACCCATCAGCCTGCTGTCGGGACTTTCGAAAATCTACGAACACGTCCTGACTAACCGTCTCTGCGATTTCCTTTCTGAGCATGACGTCATCCGCCATGACCAGTTCGGATTTCGCAGCCGCCATTCCACCCAGCATCAGTTACTCAGAGTGACGGAGCTTCTGCATGAAGCTGCTTCCAAAAAGCAGTTATCCATCGCAATTTTCGTGGATATTTCGAAAGCATTCGACAGAATATGGCATGAGGGTCTTATTTTCAAATTGATTAATCTTAACCTTCCTCCTCAACTCATTAAAATCCTCCACACCTATCTCTCGAATCGAACTTTCTCGGTTCGAGTTAACACTAACATGTCTTCCCCCCGGAACATCATGGCAGGAGTCCCTCAGGGTAGCCTGCTCGCTCCGAGGATTTTCTCAATTTATGTCAACGATCTTCCCTCCTCTCCTGATATTAACCTTGCCTTGTACGCTGACGACACGGCTATTATTGCTCATCACTGGCGTGCTAAGCGTGCGTTTAGTGCTGCCCAAAATTATCTTAAGCTCTACGAACACTGGCTCACCTGCTGGCGTATCAAAGTCAACCCGACCAAATGTGCCGCCGTTCTTTTCTCTAAAAAGAAACCCACCATCCTCAACACTAATCTTAAACTTAACGATCAACCCATTCCCTGGGAATCTTCTTATAAATACTTAGGAGTTATCCTAGATTCTAAATTAAATTGGATCCTTCACACCGACCATACTGTTCGGAAATTGAAGGCTGCAATTGCTTCCCTTGTACCCCTTCTTAAAAATAAAAGTAGCCTGTCCATCCAGATGAAATTGTTATTATACAAGAGTTACATAGTTCCCATTATGACCTACGGCTCTGTCGTGTGGGGAACTATGTCTATCCACCAACTACGGAGACTTCAAGTCATTCAGAATAACGTTCTTAAATATTCTATTCTCAATGCTCCTTATTACGTCAGAAACGACCGGATTCATAAAGAACTCCGTATTCGCCCTGTTCTCCCTGCCATTAAAAGGTTGGCTTATAAGTTTTATAAAGGTATTTCGGCCATCCCTAATCCCATTCTGCATAACCTTCCAACTTATGATCCTGGCGTTGCTAGCTCGGCCAAGCGGCCCAGAGCCTTATTACAACGTCCAGACATGGCGCTCCCTCCGTCTAAAAAGCGTAGGGCGCCTCCACGGAATGGAATCAGGGACTCCTAAATTTCTCGCCGCGAGGCCACGCCTCCCGGCTTTCTCTCCTTGCTAAGTTTAATTCTTAACTTACTAAGTCCCGTGCATTTGGGCACGCGTTGTTAACCATTCCT
Source organism: Dolomedes plantarius (assembly GCA_907164885.2). NCBI lineage: Eukaryota > Metazoa > Arthropoda > Arachnida > Araneae > Dolomedidae > Dolomedes > Dolomedes plantarius. The sequence goes on along the minus strand of CAJRAI020000252.1, from coordinate 150,600 downwards.
TAATATCAGTTTCTTCTCTTTTTAACTAATTTTGCTTTTCATTTGAGCCACCCCCTTTACTCATAGGACTTAATCCTTTAATCATACCTTAAATGTTAGTTTTTCACTCCCCTCCCCGCCCATAGATGGCGCCAGGGTTCCCCCTCTCTCTCCTGTCAGGGTTCGCAGTAATGCGAGCATCACTCCCAGCCTAGTCATCGTCAAGGAAGCACGCACATTTGCTGCACGCGTTTTTGGTTTGCCTCTTGCATTAGAGGTAACGTTTCTCCACGCCGGTCTCTTAGCCAGGACGCTTAGCGATCCAGGCTTTCAACCGAGCGTCGTTTTTCCAAATTATTTTGCCCCAGGCATTGTTAATCCGCAACTCCCCTAGATGAACTAATCTTTTTCGTTCGGAGATTAAAGCACGCGCGCTTCGCGCGTGCTAGGTACTCCGCAAACCAAACCACCTTGACCTTGACCTTGCAGGGAAAGTAGATTGGAAGGTCTACGAACGATGCCAAGATGCTTTCTCCCTTCTTCGATTATCAAAATCATCATCTCCTTTCTATTTCTGATTGCTGTTTCCATACATGACAGCCTAATTACTTTTTTATCTTGCGCGGGATCTTTTCCCGGCCTTGCATTTTACATCAACTCGTTGACCTTCACTGCTCATACTTGTAACTTTGAGTTTTTTATGTTAACTGTATACTTGCTTTACTCCTAACTTGTTAGATTTTTCATATTAGTATTTACTCTTTCTTGTAATAATTCAATAGTCATAATTAATTTTTTGTTTTCATTTCACTTTTAACTTAACTCATTAATTACTTAAATATAATTAAATCTATTAATATATATATATATATATATATATATATTTTATTATTATTCATATGTTTGGGCCATATGTAAAAAGCAACAGTTTTCCGCATACTCATACCGAGGGTGGTGGGCCTTTTAGGCCCACTGGGTACCTCAGGAAGTTCTTATGTCCATGTTCCATGTCCAACGATGCCAAGACACTGACTTGACTGACTGACTTACTTCGACCGATTTGGTAGAAGGAGGTCGTCTCCAGTTCTGCTCCGCGAAGCACGTACTTTCTTCTACGGAATTCTTTTCGGTCCTAATGCTGAGTCCGTGACCTTACGGGGAATTTTTTTTTGCGTATGTGTGACAGACCTGTGCTAGAGACAGCCGCCGCTTTCACGAAAGCAACATTTTTAGGCCGCCCTGAGAATATTAGAGACTTGATTTCGGACACGTGGACTATACCTACGAAATTTGAAGGTGATCTAAGCAGCCTCCTGGTGGTTGCGGAAGTGATACGAATCCTCAAAGGAAAAAGTGAAATATCCAATTTCACCGAACATTCAGACACGACAACCAGGATTTACGAGTGCCTGCAGGACATTTTGATCAAGCTAACCTCTCCAAAAAGCTCATTCAATGAACTCTACGCCGCTACAGATTGGATAACAGGTATGCGGCCCTTGATTACCGCTTCTCTTGTTAATAGTACTTGAAAATATTTTAGAGCTGGAGAAATATATTGATTCAGTGATAAAATGGCCGAAATCTCAGAAAAAAGGAGTAGGGAATTAAATTACTCAGATAATGAGCAAGACTACTATAAAATTAAATCAAATCTTAACGAAAACGTAGGAACTAGCTCCACTAGTACTGGCAACAAACAGAGATCCAAAAAGGTAGTGATAAGGTCGAACTCAGGAGAGACTGGTGAAGCAACTGTAGGAATTCAGAATAGTTTTAGCTCGCTCAGAATAGTTTTAGCTCCCGGTCGTTGGGGCTAATGAGAACTAGGGAAATATTAACGAAAGCGAAGGAACTAGATTCACTAGCGTTAATAATAAAAAGAAAAATTTAAAAAAAAAACCGCGAAAAAGATAAATCTTGGAGAGACCGTTCAGGAAAATATTAGTGTTCAGAACAGATTTAGCTCGCTCCCGGTGGATGAGGCTGTCGAGGAGATCGAAATTGATGCTCCCAGCTCATACGCTCCTAAAGAGAGGAAACCGGATCCCTTTTGGATCCAAAAAGAACAAGACACGCAATGGAGAACTATTATCGACGGAATAGCTAAACTGATTAACGTTAAACTCTCCCTCCAGGACTCAGGGAAATTTATCAAGATCTTTCCCCAGAACGGCGAGCAATTCAGAGTTATTGAGGATCAGTTAACTAAGTTCAATATAAAATTCTTCGCGATGTTACCTAGGGAGCAGCGACCTCTGAAAATTTTAATTAAGGGCATCCCCTCAGATATCCCAATTGAGGAAGTCAGGAATGAATTAATTAATGAAGGATTCCAGGTACAAAGGGTCTCCCAACTTAAAAAGGTTCAGGGACAAATCTAAACTCCCTATTTTTCTTCGCAATCTATTTCAATCTGACAAAACCAGGGAAATCTATGAAATGAACGGATTCTTAGGCTTTATGGTCAGGGTTGAAGCTTATAAATTTAAAGGGGGGGGGAGGGGCGAAGCAGTGTTACAACTGCCAAAATTTCCAAAATTAGCAGCGAAAATTGTAAAATTGATGCTCGGTGTCTTAAATGCGCCGAAAATCACAAAACTAAGGGCCTGTTCACATAGGAGTCCGTTGCGTAGCGTTAAGGGGAAGATGACGTTGAGACGAAAATAAACCAATCATAGGCGTTAAAAATTTCATTGCTAATCGTTTGGAGGCCTATGATTGGTTTATTTTCGTCTCAACGTCATCTTCCCCTTAACGCTACGCAACGGACTCCTATGTGAACAGGCTCTAAGGAATGTACTAAACCTCGATACGAGTAAGCCATTTGCGCGAACTGTGATGGAGATCACCCGGCAAATTTCCAGGGCTGCAATCGCCACCCCACTTATATCAAAAAACAAAACAAAAAAATAAAAACCATAAAGGACTCAGGAAAATTAAGTGAGGATAACGGCAGGGCTATCTTGCACACAAACTCGGGTATTGCGTTTAAAGCTGCCGAAAATCGAACAACAAAATCTTACAGCGAAATTCTTAATAATTACAAGATAAAAATACTTTTTATATTCCATGTTTTTAAATTTTCTGTTGAATAATATAAACTTGGTAATTCTATGTATTAAATTTTTTTGATGAATTATCCAATCAACTTGAAAGAAAATGATGAAATACGTAATAAAGAGAGTAATTATAAGAAATTTTCAAACATTTATTTATTGAATAACATATATAAACCCATTACCCGAATAATTTCGCTATTACGTTAATAGGTTCACTATTACGTGAATAGATGGCGCCTGTAGCGCAGTTACTTTTGGCTCCAGACGCTACTCGTATTTTTACGTAATGGTTTTTACAATATGGAATAAAGATGGCTAAAAGTATTAAAATAATGCATTGTCATCGTGTTCTGAGCTATTCTAAAAGTTTCAAATGGCTAGCTAGTCGGGAAGTTAGTTAAAAATCGATTGAAAGATTGGTACCAGACAAACACACAAACACACTCACAAAGACACACACAAACTAGAAAGCAAATTAATAAAAACATGGTAAAAATAGCCAACAGGTTCTCTCTCCCCAATTTAACAAAGTCGCTACGCATCGAAAACTCGACTATTGCCAGTCCAAATCAAAATTTAAATAATTCCGCTGTCCCGAAACAGGAAACCATAAACCAGTTGGACGCTTACATCGAAAAACTCAAAACTATAGAGAAACTTCTAATCGGCATCCTAAATATCCAAATAAATCTGAAAAATAGTGGGCTGAACAATATTTTGGGAAATTTTAACCTACCAGTCAATATGGCCAGTCATGAGCAGTCAGGGAATGTCTAATGCAGCGGTTCCCAACCGGTGGGTTGCGGAAGGGTTACAGGTGGGTCGCGACTCCATCCTAAAACTATTAAAATGGTCTTTGCGTACTTTTATAATTGTAGATTTTATCTTCACCTAGGAACACTTGTTAGTGAGTATGAAACCACTTGTTGCATATATTGCAAGCATATATCTATTGTTAAATAAATAACAGTTTTTCTACAAAGTGCTTATATTTTGTCAACCATTTTCAAATCAGAACACAAATTGTTTATCAATAATCAATCTGTATCTTCAAAAAAGCATATATATATATATATATATATATATATATATATATATATATATATTTGATGGTAAATTACATATACATAAGGAAGGGATACGATACAAATAAGGTTTTTTACTCCACCATGGACCGATGGACCGTGGAGGTATTCCGATAAGGAAAGGTGGGTCGCCAACCGAAAAAGATTGGGAACCACTGGCCTAGTGTATTCCGCAGCCACGCCCTTAACGGATCTCTGTTCTGTTAACCCTTCGCTTCACTTTTTCCTCGTGTTTCCTGGCTTCCTTTTTTTCATATTTAATATTGTTAACTCATTTTACTTAACCTTGTTTTTGCTCAATTCAAATTTAATTTCTCTTAGCCACTCTAAATTAATCTTTTTTGTTTACTTAATGTTCTTCTCATATTTTTTTTTCTCTCCGTCAGTACTACTTTAATTTTGAGAACGGTAATTCTGCCTACATGCCATAGTGACCACCGATGATATGGAGTATTTGCTCCCAGGTGCCTCATTACCATGAAGCTACAGAAGGAGGAGCAGCTCAGTGTTAAAAATGTGTCTCCCTTTATGTCGCCGCCACTAGAGGGCGCTCGCGTGCACTAGCGGGCGGCTTAGACACGGACAACCATACGCTTTAATGTGGATTTTTCGTATTTTTCCTAGCGAGAACAAGTTGTTTTATTTTAGTGCGTATTTAATATGAATTTATTTATTCAATTTAACAATTTTTTATTTTCATTCAAAATCTTTATTTCAAGTGTTTTTTTTGCTACAATTCAATAAAATTCTTAAAGGAAATGAGTAAATAAACTTTTTCAGAATAATTGTGGATTGGTTTCAGAATAAATTAGTTCAGAATTTTGTAATAATTTAATAATTAAGGAAATGAAATTACAGAAAAGAATTGTGAAGAAAGTTTTTTATCATTGTTCATAATCTCTTATGGAAAAAAAATGCGAGAAATAATACTGATTAACGAAAACACACACACACACATAGTACAAAAGCAACATTTTCTATCAATCACAAATAAATTCTTATCAGGACTAATAAAATAGGAAGTCAATTCAGTATTTAATCAGACAATACTTTAAAATATCTTCCTTTGGAAAAAAAATCAGTCAAGGCATCTCAGATTACACTTTTTAAAACCGGAGGTATAATCGTCAAGTTGGTAAATTACTGAATTCAAATTTTTTCAGCGAATTAAAAATAAAAAACAAATAACTTTGACAAGGACAAATCAGCTATATTTTTGAATTTTCACAAAGTACGCATTTTATTGCATAAGCAGATTTTGTACGCAGATTTTGCATAAGCATTTATAGTAACAACATTGCTTATCATACAATGAAAACTTATTTACTTAAGGGGTGTGGTCACTTTTACGTACCTTTAAAAGTATCATGTTTAGACCTATGTTCGATTGTATGTACTACTCATGATTTAAGCTTGATTTATATGAAATTTTTTGAGTAACTGCCTTTAATACTGTTTATTATAGATGCAATTTTTCAAGGTAATTAATAAAAATGACTTTTTATGCATAAAAAGTGAATAGTTATTTTTTTAAATCGAGCATTTTGCAGTCAACTACTGTGCGCATTCTGTCAAAATAAATTATTAAGGTACATTAATAATTTTTTACTATATGTGATTACAAATACTTCAGGCAACAATATTCAGCAATATTATTCTAAAATATATTAAAACCTTTTAGTACGTGCTATTTTTAATTAGAAATTTCAAAAATGACTAAGTAAAAGCTTATAAAAAATTCTTTAAAAATTAAATATATTAAGGTTCAAAAATTTTGGTAGATTTTGTTGTGTAAAGTGTTGTAATCACATATAGTAAACAATTATTAATGTAACTTAATAATTTATTTTCATAGAATGCGCACAGTAGTTGACTGCAAAATGCTCGATTTTAAAAAAATATTCACTTTTTATGCATAAAAAATCATTTTATTTTTTTATTAATTGCCTTGAAATATTGCATATATAATAAACAGTATTATAGGCAGTTAATCAAAAAATTTCTTGTACATCAAGCAAAAATCATGAGTAGTACATACAATCCAGCATAGGTCCAAAAATGATACTTTTGAAGGTACTTAAAAGTGACCAACTTTAACTAACTTAATAGTGATTAAATTCAATATTATGGTTCCAGCATTGTCAGGAATTACCTTCAAGTTGGTAAATTATCGATTACAAATATTTTCAGCAAATTAAAAAGAAAAAACCCCAAATAACATTGATATGGACAAATCAGCTATATTTTCGGTATTTTCACAAAGTATGGGTTTCATTGTAATCACAGAAAAAAGATAGGAAAATATTATTTTTTTTTAAAATTATACTCAACAGATTTTGCATAAGCATTTATAGTAACAACATTCTTTATCATACAATGAAAACTTATTTACTTATCAACTAACTTAATAGTGATAAAATTCAATATTAAGAAAAGTTAACTGGAAATATTTTATTTCTGTGCACAATTTAAAAAAAAATGATGGCTTTAGTTAAGACGTGTAGCTCAATTTGCCATAACCACAAAATATATTGAATAGAAGAAAAGTATTTCATAATTATAAAGAACTGAAATTAACAACATACACTATTAATACATTATTATAAAATAAAAATTAAATGTGTGATATACAATTTACTATAGATAAATTTATATACGTAAGTATCGTACATCTTTTATTGATGAGCGATTTCCTTTAGAGCAATAGTATGAGTAATTATTTACATCTTTTACATACAATAGAGCTTTGTGAACACGTGATGATTATTTTTGATGGGATATAGGGATGATTGAAAAATAAAACACTCTTATTTCCAGCAGAACTTAAGATGTCTTAACTTTGCGTTCACTTTAAACACAGCAGCTGTACTTTTCTCTCATTATTATACATCTCATATTAACACAAAACATGAATAATGTTCTTACCTTAGGGGCAGCAAATATACTAGGATTTCTCTGTCCAGTTTCTTTATTTCTTTTTAAGGCTGATCTATAGCCAGTAGAACAACCCGGAGCAAAACACGTGTTTGGCATATTTCTGCACACAGAATAAATTTTAAAATTTATAAAACAACTTTCACCACCACGCCGTATAACTCAATGTAAAATAGTCACTTCGCTTGGATGTCGCGCCCTCTACCGGTGAGCGACAACAATCGGTTCATTTTTCGAAAAATTCCCCATTGAAGCTTATGCTCCTTCTGTAGCTTCATGCTCATTACTTATTATGCCAATGCCAATGCCAATCTTGCAGGGACAGTAGATTTGAAGGTCTACGAACGTTGCCAAGATGTGTAAGTAGAGAGTTGGAAGTTTAAGGATAATAGTACATTTTTATTTGGTTTTATGAGAATTTTACAATGTTTTTTACCTTGGCAAGTCAAATATCAGTTTTTTTTTCAAAAGAAAATGGGCGAAAAACAAAAATTAATAAAGAAACAGGATGGCCCTTCCCCTTTCATAACGCTCCCTCCAACCTCTTCTAAATTCTAATCTACATTTGCCGTTGCTTCTGGTTCTGACCAGTGTTTTTTTTTTTTTTTTTTTTTTTTTTTTTTGATGGATCGGACCTCAAGACTATCCTTACTGATTTTTGCTTCATCATCTGCTACCGTAAATTATTATTATTATTATTATTATTATTATTTTATTTACTTTTATTTATTTGTTTTTCTTAAACCTGACACATTAAATAGTTGTCAATTTATATATTTTCGCTTATTTATTTTTTGCTAGTTTTAGTATTATTTGTTTTATTTATTTATTTAATTATTATTATTGTGTTTGGGCATTGGTTATTTTGACTAGATTAATATGTTTGTATTTAGCCTTGTTTGTTTGTTATTTTTTTTTATTCACACGGGATTTATATTGTGTCATTATTACAATTTTATAATGGAAAGTTGAGAAACAGAAACTGCAGCAAGTGTAAATAATGCAAACTTAGAAAAGTAAGTAAATAAATCACATAACTTAATACAAGCATTTACTGTTTACATTCATTTAATATACATGTCATTCGAGTGTTTGCTATTTACTATTTACATGTATTACAGAGAAATAATAGCGAAATCATATGCTGAGCGTCAAAAAGAGTAACGAAAGAGGAAAAAAAAAATCCAAAACTAACTTCAGAGTGCGAAAAAAATAACAAAAACAAACGCTCAATGTCAACAACATTTTCGGCAGTTTCAACAAGAAAGAGTACAGCAAAATGAAACATTGAATCTTGCTAGGTATCCATTTTTAAGAATCAAAGTTTAAAAAATCATACCTTAGATTTCATGGATCCAATTACGCAAAATTCTAATCTACTATTACTTTCTGAAACGTGGATAAGAAATGAAGAAGAAATTGTTCTTCCTAATTTCAATTGCATTTCTCGTTATAAGCGAGCCAATGTTCGTGCAGGTGGAGTCGCAATATACCATAACTCTGAAGATACCGCCCACATTTGTACAGAAAATATGACAATATTTTTGTCTAACATTAGTGATTTGAATACTAGGCATTCATCAGTTGCTGACATTTATTCAGTTGTTTATAAAATGGGAAATGATGTTAAAGTAGTTATAGTAGCTATTTATATATCCCCAAATAAAAAAAGATTGAGGATATAACATTATTTATCCATCGATCGTTGTTAGAATATACTGAGGGAGGTTCTAAATTACTTAACCAAAATCTTCATGAACTTCCACTCATATTGGTTGGAGACTTCAATGTAAACTTCAATGATAAAGAAAAATTTGAAAAGCTCACATCTTTTTTATCAGGTACATTTGATTTAGTATTAATAATGACTCAGCTCAGTTCACAACGAAATACTGTACAACCGTTTATGTTGTTTTCTTGAGATACTTGGATAAAATTGAATTTCAAACATAAGCATCTTATTATAATTACCATAAGCCAATAATTACGCTGATACAATATAATGATAAAATTTAAATAGAATTTTTTCCTATTTAGAATTTTTTATATATAATTTTAATTCACTATTTTATATTTAATTTTTAATAAATGACTATTTTTCCCAAAATATTAAATTAAATTTATTGATTTAAATCCTCAGTTTACATTTTTGCTTTGAAAAAATAATAAAAAATAAAAAATAAAATATACAAATTAGAGAGAGAGAGTTAGTTGAATAAAAGAGGGCTGCGCTTTTTGGCGTGACAAAAATACACTAATATAATCAATAGAAATCTACATATTAAATCAAGTTTAGAGTTGAAAAAATAACGTCAGGAACTTCGTTCCTGACGGGGTCCACCGACCGCACAATATTTTAGTAACACTTCTTCGGTAAAAGCGATAACGCCTCAGTCTTATGATATGCCTACTTCTATACTTTTGTTGAGAACGACCTCTAACTTTTTCATGGAATTCTTCAGCGTAATTAAAACTATTAAAAAGCCAATAATTGAATTCAGAATTACTGACCTTATCTAATTTTTCAAATCAATTTTTTTAAATCAATTGTTTATAAGCAAACAACAAATCCCACTGAAAAATAAATGGCTTTTTTTTCATAAAATATATTATTTAAACCCCGCCCTCGTTCAGGTTTAGCACTTTTGCCTTTTTCTTCATTCAGGGTATTGTTCTGGAACGCTAATGGTATATCCAGCATAATTAATGAATTCAGACAATTGACGGACACATTCATCAGTGCACTTATACAAAAGACAAAATTTACTTCGACTTGACACTATAATAATTATAATTTCACCCTTTCTCGAGCTGATAGCCACTCCCCTATTCCAAATTATGATTTGAACGCCAGTGATCGTACTGCTATTAACGTCCGTAGATGTATAAAACATTGTCAAATTAATCCTATTGATACGTTTAAGGCTGAAAATACTTTTATTACATTCTTCCTGACAAATTTCCTGGCAGTTCAAATCAGAGCTCAGTGGTCTGACTTGAACTTCAGGGATCATGAATTCTGGTCGAGGTACTAATGGTCAGAAATAAAATAAACCCACATTAATAAAAAATATTAAAAAATAATAAAAAGAAGGTATAACAAAGAAAGGCAAAAATTGAAAAAAGTCCAGAATAAGCATCGCTGAGGTTTGAACCCAGGATGAACGAACATATGTTTTTAAATTTAAATAACAGTATTAGCAGGAATGATACCGCGGTTTCTTAAAAACTTATTTTAGCGTATACAATGGCATTCGTTCAATTTTGGGTGGTACGTAGAACATAACTCTCAAAGAGCAAAAAGGCCTGAATGAAGACTCTCAATGAGGATCTGAATTTAAAGGGGGAGGGGTTTAAATAATGATTTTTTTTACGATAAATAACCAATTAATTTTTCAGCGGGGTCTTTAGTTTCCAAGAACAACGGATATTGATTTTAAAAGTTAAATAATGTCAGTAATACTGAATTCTACTATTAGTTCTTTAAGAGTTTTATATTCCGTTTCGTTCCATTTACAAACAACTACAACCACCAATCCTAATCGGCGGACGAAAAGACGCAAGTACAGATTCCTCAGGACAGTGTAGCAGCGATTCGATTTTTGCCAGTGTAGTTTAAGCTTCTGAGCTACCAGGTTTGCATTTCTCTCACCCCAAAACGACTGTAGATGCCCTCAAACAACAAATTTATAGACAGAAAGTCTTCATAAGTGCTTGCGCCAATCTTTATCCCAACTTTCTCGGATGCTCTTTGTTAAAACTGATTTCATTTCCTTAGTCTTTCTTAAAGCATCTTCTTACTAACTTCAGCTCAAAAAAACTATCCATACCCAGGATATGGAGGTCTGCTCTTCAGTGCCTCGCTAACGTACCATGTTATTGTCAATGTCTTACTAATATTAATCTTACCGTCTATAAATTTACTATTTAAAATTTCTTATATTTCTTTATTCTCTCTTACAGTAGCAACTTATTAATATTAATCTTACCGTCTATTAATTAAAATTGAAAACTGTACTTATTTGAATTATTCGATACATTCTGACAATAACTGGATATTTTATTAAAACATATAATTACTGAAGCATTTGAAAAAGTAAAATCTATTTATTCACCTCAAATCCCGTTTTTTCTTTTAAGCCCTGCTCTCTGGTGCCTCGTTAATGAAATGTCTTACTATGTCCGTTAACTTATTGTTATCAAAAAAATTTTTTGATCAGCGTTATGTATGAAACAAACGAGGGTTATTGCAAAACTCAAAACTTTCCGGAAAAATGCCACATGAACTATTTGTTCTGTACTAAAATATTACAAAAATGTCTATTAGAAATTTAATTTTACTATATATTAATTTTAAATCCGCCAACGAGTATTTTTCAGTAACAGGTACAACCGATACAGTTCCAAAAAAATACCTGTTACTCTAACCTCGTCTTCCAGTTTCATTCCCGTCACGCTCTCTCCCCTCCATACTCATTTACGGAGGTCTATATTTCCGTTCTCAGGATTAAAAGAAAAATGTTGACTTGAAAGTTAAATTAAAAGAAAATAATAATATAATAATAATAATAAATAAATAAATAAACAAATAAAAGAAACGCAATACTAAACGTATCTGTTAAGTTTTGACATTTCTTCATTGCATCCATATTACGTGTGACTGTGCTTTGATATCCACCAGTAAAAATTTAGGGAGTTACACTGTAACTCCCATCTTGCGCATGTCACCTTGAAGATATTTACCGTGAAACTGGAGATAAATCCGTCAGGACCAGGCACTCCAGAAGTTCAAAAATACCATGAGTTACTTGACTTTGAACGCTATTTACTGATGTCATGCGCGTCCGGATGCTTAGAGCTTTTGAGCAGAGAAATAGTCTCGAGATTCCACAAACAACCGACTTCCAGTAAAAATGTATATACATTGGCGCAGAGTTCTCTTTCTGCAGACCCCCGACTTCTCTCATCACATTAGACACGGTATATAGAACCACCTCCAAGGTCCCTCGAGTTTCTTTGATCTGGTGTCTCCCCGACACCATTTGACCCGCTGAAACCCCCTCCCTTTCTTTGATGCTATGCATCCGGGCCGCCAGAGGAGGCGATCCACGCATATACAGAGTACAGAGTGAACATAAATCACTGGATTCCCCAAGGCACATGCAGAGAACTCTGCACCAATGTATATGCACCATAACAGGTACAACCAATTCAGTTCGAAAGAAATACCTGTTACAAATTACCTACTACTCTAACCTCGTCTTCCAATTTCGTTCCCGTGATCCCGTCACCCTCTCTCCCCTCCATACTCATTTACTGAGTCGGTCAATACCCCATACCAGTTACCGCTTCGCCTAGTGCCTAGTCTGCTATGAAGAACAAAAATTTAATTACCCGTTTCTTAGCCAATTGGCAAAAGAGAAGCTTTGTGCCCTCGAAACTTCTGTCCCGTGCGAGAGAATATTTTCCAAGTCTGGTTAAATAATATCCGATCGCCGTTCTCGGTTAGATGGCGAAAAAGTCATCAACTTTTCTTTTTAAACACGAACGCTCAATTTTGCTCATGAAGGGGCTTCGAAATTTGGCAATTATCATTAGAAATTAACTACCAATCTTTTTATCACTTACTGTCATTATTTTTCATTGTTTAATTTATTGATAGTTATTAAGCGATTTTGTATTGATAAAAAAATAGAAACTAATAGACCAATTCTGTGGTGATTGACCGTCTATCGTGAGCAATTATTTTAAGGCTAAAAATAAATAAAGAAAATAAACAAATAAATAACGAAAACAAATATTTAAGTTTAACAACTTTTTTAATGATTAATGTAAGATTTTTACAAATGCCATGTACATTTTAACAATAATGCGTATTAATTAATGTACTTTGTTTCTATTTAAATACCTATTCAGTTTTGTTATTTGATTTGGATACAAAAAGTTGGTGTTACGATTAAGGTAGCTGTTAATACTGTTAATTTTTAGAGCATTAAACAATATTCTATTTTTTTTAAATTCAATAAAATTTTAGTAATTAGTTTTTCTGTAATATTAATATAATTGTATTAGGTATAATTCATATTTACATAATAATTAATGTAATGTGTTTATATTTAAAAACCTATTCAGTTTTGTTATTTGATTTGGATACAAAAAGTTGGTATTACTATTAAGGTAGCTGTTAATACTGTTAATTTTTAGAACATTAAACAATATTCTATTTTTTTTAATTCAATAAAATTTTAGTAATTAATTTTTCTGTAATATTAATATAATTGTATTAGGTATAGTTTAATTCATATTTACATAAAGGGATAATTAATATTTATGTGCAAACTACAATTGTTCAGTTGATTATTTATAAAATCTGTATACCTATTGTACAATAAATACATTTATACCAAGTTGTTTTTACTAAAAAATATTTATGTTTTTCTAATGATAATCTTGTTAAATATAAAATAATTTTTTTTTCATAAGACGTTTTTATTATCATCAACAATTTAATTCACAAAATCGTGACAAGTGAGCAGATACAATTTTTTCACCTCTCATAAACCACATAAATTATTACCAATAATATAATGAATAATCAGTGAATTTTATCAACAACATTAACCAAAATTATTTTATTTCAAAAGCAATGAAAGTAAATATTTTTATAAAGGTATTTGAGTGTAGTAGTATTTAATAATAGTAATGAATTAAAATGAAGAAGAAAGTAAGAATATGTCCAACGAAATTCAGATCAACTGTCAATTTTATTGGAAAATAATGGTTATAAACGAACGTGAAAATGTTTAGGTAAGCGAATATTTTCTGGTAAACATTAAATGGGGAAGGTCACAAGACAAGTAGAAATACTCGTCTATTTGATTTGTATGAACCCGACGATCCTTCCTACGTACTACGTAGAAGTATAAAGCTTAAACGAGTGTGGAAATACTCGTCTAGACAAGGGAGTATTTTCTGGTAACAAGTAGGGAAAAATACTCGTATGCTTATTTCGTCCCCGCTCCCCGCCTGGCGACCCTATTCTATTCTCCTGGCGGGAGTGTGTGTGTGTGTGTGTGTGGCTAATGTCCCTGGGGGATGACAACATTACACCCCAGTCCGGTGTACATATGAATATAAGACATAGAAACAGACAAATGACACAATCACAGAAGAATTTTATTGACAGACGATGACACCGGCGATGGACGATGGGTTGCAGCTCCCCTTTCTAGACGGGGTTCCAATTGCAGGCGGAAGACTGACCGGTTCCCCAGAGTACAGCCAAGTCTTATGCGGGAATCGAACCCACACCCCCGGCGTGGCAGGCTGATGCCTTATCCACTTAGCCACTGGGCAACTGGCGGTAGTGTTCTATCGTTTAAGGGCCTCTTCACATAGGAGTCCGTGGGGTTGCGTTCAGGAAAAGATAACGTTGAGATGAAAATAAACCAATCACAGGCCTCCAAACGATTAGCGATGAAATTTTTAAAGCCTATGATTGGTTTATTTTCGTCTCAACGTCATCTTTCCCTTAACGCTACGCAACGGACTCCTGTGTGAACAGGCCCTAACACGTACGCCGTACCTGTTACTTTTGAAAATCGGTCAGAGGTCCAAAGTTCAGTTAGCACATACCTGTTACAAAGTAACAGATCCAGTATTTCCGATCCATCCCTAACACGAACTATTTGTTCTGTACTAAATTATTATAAAATTGATCTACCAGATATTTTATTTTATTTTAGTGTATATTAATTTTAAATCCGTTTAATTTAGTATTGGGTAACGCCTGCCCCTCTTGGGCTTGTCAGGTTAACCTCTAGCTAAGAGGTATAAAGGAACAAACAGCAGGCCGGAAATGTGCGATATGAGAGTAGCGTGCAATCATAAAGCCAAATATTCCCGAGCCGTTAGTGATTAATGATATATGCATTAGCTCCTCCCTGTCAAATCTACGCTCCGGTTTCTACTAATTCAATATTACTACACCAAATGTTTTTTCTAAACACTGTAGATGCGTTCCCCTGAAATCCGTGTAAAAATAATACGTTTCTTAAAGTAAAATGGGGGATATGTTCCATGTTATCCGAAAACCGTGTTTGATGAAATAAATAACTAAGGGAACGCCCTTTTGAGTCGGGTAAAGCTTTCCACGCCAATTGCTTTCCACTGTTCATGCATTGTGTATATATATATATATATATATATATATATATATATATATATATATATATATGTGCATGTGTGTGTGTGTGTATGTGTCATGAAGCTATTTTAAGCTGTAGCTTCATATAGGACCATATGAAAATATGGGATCCAATTGCAATTTCTGGGCCACGCCCTCTACTACAGATTTTCCGATGATAAGCAGAGGGGAACCAATAGGCGTAGTGTAGAGAAAAAGAGAAAAGTGATTGGTGCGCTGATAATCCGTGAGTTCGAAGTAGTTAAAAAAATGAGCAAGCATCTTGCAGGGACAGTAGATTGGAAGGTCTAGGAACGATGCCAAGACACTGACTTGACTGACTGACTTACTCCGACCGATTTGGTAGAAGGAGGTCGTCTCCAGTTCTGCTCCGCGACGCACGTGCTTTCATCTACGGAATTCTTTTCGGTCCTAATGCTGAGTCTGTGACCTTACGGGGAATTATTTTTTGCGCATGTGTGACACACCTGTGCTAGAGACAGCCGCCGCTTTCACGAAAGCAACATTTTTAGGCCGCCCTGAGAATATTAGAGACTTGATTTCGGACACGATGGACACGTGAACTATACCTACGAAATTTGAAGGTGATATAAGCAGTCTCCAAGTGGTTGCGGAAGTGATACGAATCCTCAAAGGAAAAAGTGAAATATCCAATTTCACCGAACATTCAGACACGACAACCAGGATTTACGAGTGCCTGCAGGACATTGTGATCAAGCTAACCTCTCCAAAAAGCTCATTCAATGAACTCTACGCCGCTACAGATTGGATAACAGGTATGCGGCCCTTGATTACCGCTTCTCTTGTTAATAGTACTGAAAATATTTTAGAGCTGGAGAAATATATTGATTCAGTGATAAAATGGCCGAAATCTCAGAAAAAAGGAGTAGGGAATTAAATTACTCAGATAATGAGCAAGACTACTGTAAAATTAAATCAAATCTTAACGAAAACGTAGGAACTAGCTCCACTAGTACAGGCAACAAACAGAGATCCAAAAAGGTAGTGATAAGGTCGAACTCAGGAGAGACTGGTGAAGCAACTGTAGGAATTCAGAATAGTTTTAGCTCGCTCAGAATAGTTTTAGCTCCCGGTCGTTGGGGCTAATGAGAACTAGGGAAATATTAACGAAAGCGAAGGAACTAGATTCACTAGCGTTAATAATAAAAAGAAAAATTTTTAAAAAAAACCGCGAAAAAGATAAATCTTGGAGAGACCGTTCAGGAAAATATTAGTGTTCAGAACAGATTTAGCTCGCTCCCGGTGGATGAGGCTGTCGAGGAGATCGAAATTGATGCTCCCAGCTCATACGCTCCTAAAGAGAGGAAACCGGATCCCTTTTGGATCCAAAAAGAACAAGACACGCAATGGAGAACTATTATCGACGGAATAGCTAAACTGATTAACGTTAAACTCTCCCTCCAGGACTCAGGGAAATTTATCAAGATCTTTCCCCAGAACGGCGAGCAATTCAGAGTTATTGAGGATCAGTTAACTAAGTTCAATATAAAATTCTTCGCGATGTTACCTAGGGAGCAGCGACCTCTGAAAATTTTAATTAAGGGCATCCCCTCAGATATCCCAATTGAGGAAGTCAGGAATGAATTAATTAATGAAGGATTCCAGGTACAAAGGGTCTCCCAACTTAAAAAGGTTCAGGGACAAATCTAAACTCCCTATTTTTCTTCGCAATCTATTTCAATCTGACAAAACCAGGGAAATCTATGAAATGAACGGATTCTTAGGCTTTATGGTCAGGGTTGAAGCTTATAAATTTAAAGGGGGGGGGGGAGGGGCGAAGCAGTGTTACAACTGCCAAAATTTCCAAAATTAGCAGCGAAAATTGTAAAATTGATGCTCGGTGTCTTAAATGCGCCGAAAATCACAAAACTAAGGGCCTGTTCACATAGGAGTCCGTTGCGTAGCGTTAAGGGGAAGATGACGTTGAGACGAAAATAAACCAATCATAGGCGTTAAAAATTTCATTGCTAATCGTTTGGAGGCCTATGATTGGTTTATTTTCGTCTCAACGTCATCTTCCCCTTAACGCTACGCAACGGACTCCTATGTGAACAGGCTCTAAGGAATGTACTAAACCTCGATACGAGTAAGCCATTAGCGCGAACTGTGATGGAGATCACCCGGCAAATTTCCAGGGCTGCAATCGCCACCCCACTTATATCAAAAAACAAAACAAAAAAATAAAAACCATAAAGGACTCAGGAAAATTAAGTGACGATAACGGCAGGGCTATCTTGCACACAAACTCGGGTATTGCGTTTAAAGCTGCCGAAAATCGAACAACAAAATCTTACAGCGAAATTCTTAATAATTACAAGATAAAAATACTTTTTATATTCCATGTTTTTAAATTTTCTGTTGAATAATATAAACTTGGTAATTCTATGTATTAAATTTTTTTGATGAATTATCCAATCAACTTGAAAGAAAATGATGAAATACGTAATAAAGAGAGTAATTATAAGAAATTTTCAAACATTTATTTATTGAATAACATATATAAACCCATTACCCGAATAATTTCGCTATTACGTTAATAGGTTCACTATTACGTGAATAGATGGCGCCTGTAGCGCAGTTACTTTTGGCTCCAGACGCTACTCGTATTTTTACGTAATGGTTTTTACAATATGGAATAAAGATGGCTAAAAGTATTAAAATAATGCATTGTCATCGTGTTCTGAGCTATTCTAAAAGTTTCAAATGGCTAGCTAGTCGGGAAGTTAGTTAAAAATCGATTGAAAGATTGGTACCAGACAAACACACAAACACACTCACAAAGACACACACAAACTAGAAAGCAAATTAATAAAAACATGGTAAAAATAGCCAACAGGTTCTCTCTCCCCAATTTAACAAAGTCGCTACGCATCAAAAACTCGACTATTACCAGTCCAAATCAAAATTTAAATAATTCCGCTGTCCCGAAACAGGAAACCATAAACCAGTTGGACGCTTACATCGAAAAACTCAAAACTATAGAGAAACTTCTAATCGGCATCCAAAATATCCAAATAAATCTGAAAAATAGTGGGCTGAACAATATTTTGGGAAATTTTAACCTACCAGTCAATATGGCCGGTCATGAGCAGTCAGGGAATGTCTAATGCAGCGGTTCCCAACCGGTGGGTTGCGGAAGGGTTACAGGTGGGTCGCGACTCCATCCTAAAACTATTAAAATGGTCTTTGCGTACTTTTATAATTGTAGATTTTATCTTCACCTAGGAACACTTGTTAGTGAGTATGAAACCACTTGTTGCATATATTGCAAGCATATATCTATTGTTAAATAAATAACAGTTTTTCTACAAAGTGCTTATATTTTGTCAACCATTTTCAAATCAGAACACAAATTGTTTATCAATAATCAATCTGTATCTTTAAAAAAGCATTTATATATATATATATATATATATTTGATGGTAAATTACATATACATAAGGAAGGGATACGATACAAATAAGGTTTTTTACTCCACCATGGACCGATGGACCGTGGAGGTATTCCGATAAGGAAAGGTGGGTCGCCAACCGAAAAAGATTGGGAACCACTGGCCTAGTGTATTCCGCAGCCACGCCCTTAACGGATCTCTGTTCTGTTAACCCTTCGCTTCACTTTTTCCTCGTGTTTCCTGGCTTCCTTTTTTTCATATTTAATATTGTTAACTCATTTTACTTAACCTTGTTTTTGCTCAATTCAAATTTAATTTCTCTTAGCCACTCTAAATTAATCTTTTTTGTTTACTTAATGTTCTTCTCATATTTTTTTTTCTCTCCGTCAGTACTACTTTAATTTTGAGAACGGTAATTCTGCCTACATGCCATAGTGACCACCGATGATATGGAGTATTTGCTCCCAGGTGCCTCATTACCATGAAGCTACAGAAGGAGGAGCAGCTCAGTGTTAAAAATGTGTCTCCCTTTATGTCGCCGCCACTAGAGGGCGCTCGCGTGCACTAGCGGGCGGCTTAGACACGGACAACCATACGCTTTAATGTGGATTTTTCGTATTTTTCCTAGCGAGAACAAGTTGTTTTATTTTAGTGCGTATTTAATATGAATTTATTTATTCAATTTAATAATTTTTTATTTTCATTCAAAATCTTTATTTCAAGTGTTTTTTTTTGCTACAATTCAATAAAATTCTTAAAGGAAATGAGTAAATAAACTTTTTCAGAATAATTGTGGATTGGTTTCAGAATAAATTAGTTCAGAATTTTGTAATAATTTAATAATTAAGGAAATGAAATTACAGAAAAGAATTGTGAAGAAAGTTTTTTATCATTGTTCATAATCTCTTATGGAAAAAAAATGCGAGAAATAATACTGATTAACCAAAACACACACACACACATAGTACAAAAGCAACATTTTCTATCAATCACAAATAAATTCTTATCAGGACTAATAAAATAGGAAGTCAATTCAGTATTTAATCAGACAATACTTTAAAATATCTTCCTTTGGAAAAAAAATCAGTCAAGGCATCTCAGATTACACTTTTTAAAACCGGAGGTATAATCGTCAAGTTGGTAAATTACTGAATTCAAATTTTTTCAGCGAATTAAAAATAAAAAACAAATAACTTTGACAAGGACAAATCAGCTATATTTTTGAATTTTCACAAAGTACGCATTTTATTGCATAAGCAGATTTTGTACGCAGATTTTGCATAAGCATTTATAGTAACAACATTGCTTATCATACAATGAAAACTTATTTACTTAAGGGGTGTGGTCACTTTTACGTACCTTTAAAAGTATCATGTTTCGACCTATGTTCGATTGTATGTACTACTCATGATTTAAGCTTGATTTATATGAAATTTTTTGAGTAACTGCCTTTAATACTGTTTATTATAGATGCAATTTTTCAAGGTAATTAATAAAAATGACTTTTTATGCATAAAAGTGAATAGTTTTTTTTTAAAATCGAGCATTTGCAGTCAACTACTGTGCGCATTCTGTCAAAATAAATTATTAAGGTACATTAATAATTTTTTACTATATGTGATTACAATACTTCAGGCAACAATATTCAGCAACATTATTCTAAAATATATTAAAACCTTTTAGTACGTGCTATTTTTAATTAGAAATTTCAAAAATGACTAAGTAAAAGCTTATAAAAAATTCTTTAAAAATTAAATATATTAAGGTTCAAAAATTTTGGTAGATTTTGTTGTGTAAAGTGTTGTAATCACATATAGTAAACAATTATTAATGTAACTTAATAATTTATTTTCATAGAATGCGCACAGTAGTTGACTGCAAAATGCTCGATTTAAAAAAAATATTCACTTTTTATGCATAAAAAATCATTTTATTTTTTTATTAATTACCTTGAAATATTGCATATATAATAAACAGTATTATAGGCAGTTAATCAAAAAATTTCTTGTATATCAAGCAAAAATCATGAGTAGTACATACAATCCAGCATAGGTCCAAAAATGATACTTTTAAAGGTACTTAAAAGTGACCAACTTTAACTAACTTAATAGTGATTAAATTCAATATTATGGTTCCAGCATTGTCAGGAATTACCTTCAAGTTGGTAAATTATCGATTACAAATATTTTCAGCAAATTAAAAAGAAAAAACCCCAAATAACATTGATATGGACAAATCAGCTATATTTTCGCATTTTCACAAAGTATGGGTTTCATTGTAATCACAGAAAAAAGATAGGAAAATATTATTTTTTTTTAAAATTATACTCAACAGATTTTGCATAAGCATTTATAGTAACAACATTCTTTATCATACAATGAAAACTTATTTACTTATCAACTAACTTAATAGTGATAAAATTCAATATTAAGAAAAGTTAACTGGAAATATTTTATTTCTGTGCACAATTTAAAAAAAAATGATGGCTTTAGTTAAGACGTGTAGCTCAATTTGCCATAACCACAAAATATATTGAATAGAAGAAAAGTATTTCATAATTATAAAGAACTGAAATTAACAACATACACTATTAATACATTATTATAAAATAAAAATTAAATGTGTGATATACAATTTACTATAGATAAATTTATATACGTAAGTATCGTACATCTTTTATTGATGAGCGATTTCCTTTAGAGCAATAGTATGAGTAATTATTTACATCTTTTACATACAATAGAGCTTTGTGAACACGTGATGATTATTTTTGATGGGATATAGGGATGATTGAAAAATAAAACACTCTTATTTCCAGCAGAACTTAAGATGTCTTAACTTTGCGTTCACTTAAAACACAGCAGCTGTACTTTTCTCTCATTATTATACATCTCATATTAACACAAAACATGAATAATGTTCTTACCTTAGGGGCAGCAAATATACTAGGATTTCTCTGTCCAGTTTCTTTATTTCTTTTTAAGGCTGATCTATAGCCAGTAGAACAACCCGGAGCAAAACACGTGTTTGGCATATTTCTGCACACAGAATAAATTTTAAAATTTATAAAACAACTTTCACCACCACGCCGTATAACTCAATGTAAAATAGTCACTTCGCTTGGATGTCGCGCCCTCTACCGGTGAGCGACAACAATCGGTTCATTTTTCGAAAAATTCCCCATTGAAGCTTACGCTCCTTCTGTAGCTTCATGCTCATTACTTATTATGCCAATGCCAATGCCAATCTTGCAGGGACAGTAGATTTGAAGGTCTACGAACGTTGCCAAGATGTGCAAGTAGAGAGTTGGAAGTTTAAGGATAATAGTACATTTTTATTTGGTTTTATGAGAATTTTACAATGTTTTTTACCTTGGCAAGTCAAATATCAGTTTTTTTTTCAAAAGAAAATGGGCGAAAAACAAAAATTAATAAAGAAACAGGATGGCCCTTCCCCTTTCATAACGCTCCCTCCAACCTCTTCTAAATTCTAATCTACATTTGCCGTTGCTTCTGGTTCTGACCAGTGTTTTTTTTTTTTTTTTTTTTTTTTTTTTTTTTTTTTTTGATGGATCGGACCTCAAGACTATCCTTACTGATTTTTGCTTCATCATCTGCTACCGTAAATTATTATTATTATTATTATTATTATTATTATTATTATTTTATTTACTTTTATTTATTTGTTTTTCTTAAACCTGACACATTAAATAGTTGTCAATTTATATATTTTCGCTTATTTATTTTTTGTTAGTTTTAGTATTATTTGTTTTATTTTTTTATTTAATTATTATTATTTTAATTATTATTATTTTTTTTATTATTATTATTCTAACTTTCAAGTGAACACTTTTCTTTTAATCCTGAGAACGGAAATATAGCCACAAAAAATTATCCATACCTAGGATATGGAGCCCTGCTCTCTGGTGCCTCGTTAATGTACCATGTCTATGTCTATGTCTAGTTGTCAAATTTATATTTATTTACTTATTTATTTATTTTTTACTATTATTACTATTATTTTTATTATTATTCATTTATTGATTGGAACGAAGTTCTTTTACGAGGCTTACAGTAGAGTGAATTGGTAGAAATCGTTCCGTAAGGAAAAAGTGTTAGGCCCTCTCCAGGAGACCTTTCCCTCTCTTTCTCTTTTTTAGTGAGTTGTTGCATCATCGGGATGGCGTGGTGCCATCGGCTTGGTCTGGAGTGTGACACTTCCCGAGTTCGGGCCTCGTCGGGTACTGTCAGGTCTATTGGGTGATTTCCTGGTATTTTTGTGTTTGGGCATTGGTTATTTTGACTAGATTAATATGTTTGTATTTAGCCTTGTTTGTTTGTTATTTTTTTTTATTCACACGGGATTTATATTGTGTCATTATTACAATTTTATAATGGAAAGTTGAGAAACAGAAACTGCAGCAAGTGTAAATAATGCAAACTTAGAAAAGTAAGTAAATAAATCACATAACTTAATACAAGCATTTACTGTTTACATTCATTTAATATACATGTCATTCGAGTGTTTGCTATTTACTATTTACATGTATTACAGAGAAATAATAGCGAAATCATATGCTGAGCGTCAAAAAGAGTAAAGAAAGAGGAAAAAAAAAAATCCAAAACTAACTTCAGAGTGCGAAAAAAATAACAAAAACAAACGCTCAATGTCAACAACATTTTCGGCAGTTTCAACAAGAAAGAGTACAGCAAAATGAAACATTGAATCTTGCTAGGTATCCATTTTTAAGAATCAAAGTTTAAAAAATCATACCTTAGATTTCATGGATCCAATTACGCAAAATTCTAATCTACTATTACTTTCTGAAACGTGGATAAGAAATGAAGAAGAAATTGTTCTTCCTAATTTCAATTGCATTTCTCGTTATAAGCGAGCCAATGTTCGTGCAGGTGGAGTCGCAATATACCATAACTCTGAAGATACCGCCCACATTTGTACAGAAAATATGACAATATTTTTGTCTAACATTAGTGATTTGAATACTAGGCATTCATCAGTTGCTGACATTTATTCAGTTGTTTATAAATTGGGAAATGATGTTAAAGTAGTTATAGTAGCTATTTATATATCCCCAAATAAAAAAAGATTGAGGATATAACATTATTTATCCATCGATCGTTGTTAGAATATACTGAGGGAGGTTCTAAATTACTTAACCAAAATCTTCATGAACTTCCACTCATATTGGTTGGAGACTTCAATGTAAACTTCAATGATAAAGAAAAATTTGAAAAGCTCACATCTTTTTTATCAGGTACATTTGATTTAGTATTAATAATGACTCAGCTCAGTTCACAACGAAATACTGTACAACCGTTTATGTTGTTTTCTTGAGATACTTGGATAAAATTGAATTTCAAACATAAGCATCTTATTATAATTACCATAAGCCAATAATTACGCTGATACAATATAATGATAAAATTTAAATAGAATTTTTTCCTATTTAGAATTTTTTATATATAATTTTAATTCACTATTTTATATTTAATTTTTAATAAATGACTATTTTTCCCAAAATATTAAATGAAATTTATTGATTTAAATCCTCAGTTTACATTTTTGCTTTGAAAAAATAATAAAAAATAAAAAATAAAATATACAAATTAGAGAGAGAGAGTTAGTTGAATAAAAGAGGGCTGCGCTTTTTGGCGTGACAAAAATACACTAATATAATCAATAGAAATCTACATATTAAATCAAGTTTAGAGTTGAAAAAATAACGTCAGGAACTTCGTTCCTGACGGGGTCCACCGACCGCACAATTTTTTAGTAACACTTCTTCGGTAAAAGCGATAACGCCTCAGTCTTATGATATGCCTACTTCTATACTGGTGTTGAGAACAACCTCTAACTTTTTCATGGAATTCTTCAGCGTAATTAAAACTATTAAAAAGCCAATAATTGAATTCAGAATTACTGACCTTATCTAATTTTTCAAATCAATTTTTTTAAATCAATTGTTTATAAGCAAACAACAAATCCCACTGAAAATAAATGGCTTTTTTTTCATAAAATATATTATTTAAACCCCGCCCTCGTTCAGGTTTAGCACTTTTGCCTTTTTCTTCATTCAGGGTATTGTTCTGGAACGCTAATGGTATATCCGGCATAATTAATGAATTCAGACAATTGACGGACACATTCATCAGTGCACTTATACAAAAGACAAAATTTACTTCGACTTGACACTATAATAATTATAATTTCACCCTTTCTCGAGCTGATAGCCACTCCCCTATTCCAAATTATGATTTGAACGCCAGTGATCGTACTGCTATTAACGTCCGTAGATGTATAAAACATTGTCAAATTAATCCTATTGATACATTTAAGGCTGAAAATACTTTTATTACATTCTTCCTGATAAATTTCCTGGCAGTTCAAATCAGAGCTCAGTGGTCTGACTTGAACTTCAGGGATCATGAATTCTGGTCGAGGTACTAATGGTCAGAAATAAAATAAACCCACATTAATAAAAAATATTAAAAAATAATAAAAAGAAGGTATAACAAAGAAAGGCAAAAATTGAAAAAAGTCCAGAATAAGCATCGCTGAGGTTTGAACCCAGGATGAACGAACATATGTTTTTAAATTTAAATAACAGTATTAGCAGGAATGATACCGCGGTTTCTTA
Source organism: Dolomedes plantarius (assembly GCA_907164885.2). Taxonomy (NCBI): domain Eukaryota; kingdom Metazoa; phylum Arthropoda; class Arachnida; order Araneae; family Dolomedidae; genus Dolomedes; species Dolomedes plantarius. The sequence goes on along the minus strand of CAJRAI020000252.1, from coordinate 125,264 downwards.
TAACTTATTTTAGTGTATACAATGGCATTCGTTCAATTTTGGGTGGTACGTAGAACATAACTCTCAAAGAGCAAAAAGGCCTGAATGAAGACTCTCAATGAGGATCTGAATTTAAAGGGGGAGGGGTTTAAATAATGGTTTTTTTTTTACGATAAATAACCAATTAATTTTTCAGCGGGGTCTTTAGTTTCCAAGAACAACGGATATTGATTTTAAAAGTTAAATAAGGTCAGTAATACTGAATTCTACTATTAGTTCTTTAAGAGTTTTATATTCCGTTTCGTTCCATTTACAAACAACTACAACCACCAATCCTAATCGGCGGACGAAAAGACGCAAGTACAGATTCCTCAGGACAGTGTAGCAGCGATTCGATTTTTGCCAGTGTAGTTTAAGCTTCTGAGCTACCAGGTTTGCATTTCTCTCACCCCAAAACGACTGTAGATGCCCTCAAACAACAAATTTATAGACAGAAAGTCTTCATAAGTGCTTGCGCCAATCTTTATCCCAACTTTCTCGGATGCTCTTTGTTAAAACTGATTTCATTTAGTTAGTCTTTCTTAAAGCATCTTCTTACTAACTTTAGCTCAAAAAAACTATCCATACCCAGGATATGGAGGTCTGCTCTTCAGTGCCTCGCTAACGTACCATGTTATTGTCAATGTCTTACTAATATTAATCTTACCGTCTATAAATTTACTATTTAAAATTTCTTATATTTCTTTATTCTCTCTTACAGTAGCAACTTATTAATATTAATCTTACCGTCTATTAATTAAAATTGAAAACTGTACTTATTTGAATTATTCGATACATTCTGACAATAACTGGATATTTTATTAAAACATATAATTACTGAAGCATTTGAAAAAGTAAAATCTATTTATTCACCTCAAATCCCGTTTTTTCTTTTAAGCCCTGCTCTCTGGTGCCTCGTTAATGAAATGTCTTACTATGTCCGTTAACTTATTGTTATCAAAAAAATTTATTGATCAGCGTTATGTATGAAACAAACGAGGGTTATTGCAAAACTCAAAACTTTCCGGAAAAATGCCACATGAACTATTTGTTCTGTACTAAAATATTACAAAAATGTCTATTAGAAATTTAATTTTACTATATATTAATTTTAAATCCGCCAACGAGTATTTTTCAGTAACAGGTACAACCGATACAGTTCCAAAAAAATACCTGTTACTCTAACCTCGTCTTCCAGTTTCATTCCCGTCACGCTCTCTCCCCTCCATGCTCATTTACCGAGGTCTATATTTCCGTTCTCAGGATTAAAAGAAAAATGTTGACTTGAAAGTTAAATTAAAAAAAAATAATAATATAATAATAATAATAAATAAATAAATAAACAAATAAAAGAAACGCAATACTAAACGTATCTGTTAAGTTTTGACATTTCTTCATTGCATCCATATTACGTGTGACTGTGCTTTGATATCCACCAGTAAAAATTTAGGGAAATTCGGTATTTGTTATTTCTGTTCGTTTAGTTAGTTAACAGCTATCTATCCCCCTCGACCGGACATTAATACTGCAATCAGTGGACCTACGGAAAACAACTTGGACTGCGAAATGGATCTGACTTCAGCTATGGATTTCCAACCTGACACGACTGCCCAGCGACCGCCATCGCCGCTAGCTGCTTCAATCACCAAATTCCCGATGACGAAACTGGAAACTCACATCTTGGAGAAAGTGCTGAACCCGACTACAAATGATGAAATTAGACAGGAACTGATGTCGACCTACCCGAACGTGGAAGCTGCTTATACCAGATTAGGAGGTAAGCCGGATTATTATTTGTCGGCAGAAATTAACTCCACTAACAATTTCTCTAACACGAACACAGATAACTCTAATCCTAAGCCCCCCAAGAGAGCTAACATAGCTCTTAACAAACTAACAAACGATCAGAACACAACTAATAACACCACTCTGAATAACGGATTTAGTTTTCCCAATGCTAGACATACTGCAAGACAGTATAAGCCTCTACTAGCAACTCCTAATCTAATCCAAACGAACAATAAATTCAGTGGTCTCACTGAACAAACGCTAAATGACACCACTCTTCAAAATTCTACCGACAACAACAAAGTAAAGCCTATCTGCATCCTTAAACCAAGGGATGATAAAACAATTTACAAAACAGTTCTTAAAAAGATCGGAGAGGCAATAGGAAACTGCTTCTACGCCAGGCCCGCTAACGACATTGTCAGGATTCATCCTGACAGTGTCGAGTCCCATGCGAAAATTGAAAAATTCTTAAAAGATAATAAAATTCAAGGTTATATCCTCCCTATGGGTATTATAAAACCCATCAGAGTTGTTATCAGGGGATTAGACATAGATACCACCCCAGAAGAAATCAAACATGAACTAGACCTACTTAACATCCCTACTACAAAAATTGTGCAAATGACCTCAAGAAAAACTAAAAATCCCATCCCCTTATTTCAAATTACCCTCCCTAATATTACAGAATCCAAGAAAATATATGAAGTTAAATCCATAAATTATATAGGCATAAAAATTGAAAATTACATCCCCCCTAAACGCATAATGCAATGCTTTAAGTGCCAATTATTTCACCACCACCAAACCAACTGCTTCGCTGAACCTAGATGTGTGAAGTGCAGCGGTGATCACCTTTCCCATCTTTGCCCCTCTGGAAAAACTATTGAGTCCCCAACCTGCTGTAACTGCAGTGGTAATCACCCTGCCAGTTACAGAGGCTGTGAAAAATTCCCCAAACTTAAAATCAAGAAAGATATTAGACAACCCCTACCCCCCAATCCCATAAACAACACTGTCAGGCCAAATTTCTCCTTCGCAAATGCCCTCACTAACACCACAATCACCCAAAATCCCCCACAAACCCAATCCCAACCCCCCCAAGCTAATATACAACAATCCCAAGCCCCCAGCGTTGATCAAAACTCCCCCCAAAACCAAGTTTCAGCTCTAATTAATGAGATAAACCAAGAAATAAACAGCATCGACTACAATGCCATAATCCCCCAACTAAAGCATATCCTCGCTGAAATTAAACAGCAGTCCAACCATGTTAATAAGCTGGAGATATACCTTCGGTATCTCCCTAACCTGATATCCATCCCCCATCATGGCTAATTGCCATAAGTTTTGCCTCTCCGTTCTTTCTTGGAATGCAAATGGTCTTAGATCCAAACTCCTCGAATTTCGGGATCACATAGATGAGCACTCTCCTGATATCATCCTCGTTCAAGAAACACATCTACACCCAGGTGTCAGAGCAAATGTCACAAACTACCACATTTACAGAAACGACACTCCACCTAACCCTGTCCCCTATAGGGGCACTGCCATATACATTAAGAAAAACATCCCACACTATGAAATCCCACTTCCAAACCTCACTGCCATCTACGCCACTGCTCTCAAAGTCACTCTCAATAATAAAACCCCCTTCTTAATTATCTCCACTTATATTCCCCCCCAACAAAACCACACTGACGTACATAATGATTTAATTAAAATAGCCCAACTTGATAATAACACCATTATTTTTGGAGATTTCAACGCCACACACACCTATTGGAACTGCAACACTAACAACACACATGGAAACACAATCTATAACCTAATTAACAATTATGACATTGACATACTAGCACCTGAAACACCTACACACTACAGCCACCAAGGTAATGGCTCCATTATTGATTTTGCACTCATTAAGGGAGTCCCTTACCCCATGAACATACAAACACTCAACACTCTTAACTCAGATCACCTTCCAGTCCAACTTACCATTAACTTCAACACAAATCTCAACCACAACACCCATAATACTATTACTGACTGGAATCTCTATAACCACATTCTTAAGAATACACCATATAACTTTAACATCCCAAACACCCCTGATGATATTGACAAATACACCAAATACATAACCGACACCATCACTACTGCCTATAACACTGCTACACAAACAATTCACAACAATATTAACAGAAAATCTACTGACAAAACACTCAACCATCTTAAAAATCTCAGAAACAGCACCAGGAAAACATGGCAGCATTCCAGACTCCCCCATCACAAAACACTCATGAATCAAGCACAAGACAACTTAAAAACATACATCAAACACAAGTCAAACACCAGTTGGAATTACTATGTCACTAACTTAACCACACAAAACAACTCCATCTGGAAAGCCACACGACAACTTAAAAATAGGAAATTCAACATGCCACCACTTTACAATAACACTACAGGTACACAAGCTCTTACCCAGGAAGACAAAGCAGCATTAATTGCTCAAAAGCTAGCTAAGCAGTTCACCCCCCATAATTTATCCCACCCCCCCACTGAGAGAGAAGTAATTTCTAACCTAGAAAACCTACTAGACTCCCCCATCCCTCCTAATGAAACTCATATCCCCCCCTCTGAAGTAATTAACCACATTAGAAAGCTTAAAAATAATAAAGCCCCTGGTGCGGATAAAATCACTTGTATAATGCTTAAAAATCTCCCCCCTAAGCTCATAATTAATATTACCACCCTCATTAATGCCATTATTCGCACCAGCTACTTCCCCTCTCCCTGGAAAAACTCTATAATTATCCCCATCCATAAACCTGGTAAAGCTCCCACTGACCCCTCTAATTACAGACCCATTAGCCTTCTCTCAACTATTAGTAAACTAGCTGAAAAATTCATCCTTAACTTAATTAACTCCCACCTAGATAATAATAACATCCTCTCCCCATACCAATTTGGTTTCAGGCGTGCTCTCTCAGCCCCCCATCAGTTATACAGGGTAGTTAGTGATCTCGCCAAAGCTAAAACTTACAGCAAATCTACTGCTGCTGTCTTTCTGGATATAAGCAGGGCATTCGACTCAGTCTGGGTACAGGGACTCATCCACAAGCTCATAAATTACAATTTCTCACCTAGCATTACACACTTAATATACAGCTATCTAACAAACAGAACTTTCCAAGTCAAACTTCAGAATACACTCTCACAGAAACACAACATTATCTGCGGTCTGCCACAAGGCAGCTTGCTGGGTCCAGTTTTGTACTTAATCTACGTTAACGACTTTCCAACACACTTCAGAACACACACTGCTGTTTACGCAGATGACACAGCCATTTACATGTCATACAACAAAATTAACTTTGCAGTCAACCAGCTTAACACTCACCTACACCACATCCAGAAATGGACACATAAATGGAAAATGAAACTCAATACAGATAAATGTGTTGCTGTCATGTTTTCCAGAAAATCACCTACCTCTTACAAAGACATTAACATCATTATAAACAACACTGCTCTGCCCTGGAACAACTCCTGTAAATATCTTGGAATTACTCTTGACAAGAATCTCACTTGGCGTCCCCACATAAAACACATTATTGATAAATTTCGAGCTGCTAAAAGATCACTCTTCCCCCTAATTGCTCGAAATAATTATTTGAACTTAGATATGAAGTTGCTCATCTATAGTGCATTCCTTAGACCTATCTTAACCTATGCTTGCCAGGCCTGGTCTTACTGTCCAGAATATCAAATTAAAAAAATCTGTGCTGCTCAAAATAGTACCATTAGAACTATTGTAAATGCCCCCTACTACTTTAGAAATTACAAAATTTACGAAGAAATTAACTTCCCCCCCCTCACTAATTTCATCCATTCCCTTAACATTAATTTTTATGAGAGCATTGAAGCAAACGAGCTTACTCTGCTAACTGATCTCTCTGATTATGACTACAGAAAACCCTTTAATAGAAAGAGGCCAAGAGCCTCTTTGGGTCTTAACTGGTAATCCCCCTCCTTTTGATATGTCCCAGTAGCACAGACGGTAGAGCGCGGAGCTCATAACCCATAGGTTGTGAGTTCGAATCCCCACGATTACACTTTTTCTAAATTCCCCTGTTAATACTGTTAATTTTTAGAGCATTAAACAATATTCTATTTTTTTTTAAATTCAATAAAATTTTAGTAATTAGTTTTTCTGTAATATTAATATAATTGTATTAGGTATAGTTTAATTCATATTTACATAATAATTAATGTAATGTGTTTATATTTAAAAACCTATTCAGTTTTGTTATTTGATTTGGATACAAAAAGTTGGTATTACTATTAAGGTAGCTGTTAATACTGTTAATTTTTAGAACATTAAACAATATTCTAATTTTTTAATTCAATAAAATTTTAGTAATTAATTTTTCTGTAATATTAATATAATTGTATTAGGTATAGTTTAATTCATATTTACATAAAGGGATAATTAATATTTATGTGCAAACTACAATTGTTCAGTTGATTATTTATAAAATCTGTATACCTATTGTACAATAAATACATTTATACCAAGTTGTTTTTACTAAAAAATATTTATGTTTTTCTAATGATAATCTTGTTTAATATAAAATAATTTTTTTTTCATAAGACGTTTTTATTATCATCAACAATTTAATTCACAAAATCGTGACAAGTGAGCAGATACAATTTTTTCACCTCTCATAAACCACATAAATTATTACCAATAATATAATGAATAATCAGTGAATTTTATCAACAACATTAACCAAAATTATTTTATTTCAAAAGCAATGAAAGTAAATATTTTTATAAAGGTATTTGAGTGTAGTAGTATTTAATAATAGTAATGAATTAAAATGAAGAAGAAAGTAAGAATATGTCCAACGAAATTCAGATCAACTGTCAATTTTATTGGAAAATAATGGTTATAAACGAACGTGAAAATGTTTAGGTAAGCGAATATTTTCTGGTAAACATTAAATGGGGAAGGTCACAAGACAAGTAGAAATACTCGTCTATTTGATTTGTATGAACCCGACGATCCTTCCTACGTACTACGTAGAAGTATAAAGCTTAAACGAGTGTGGAAATACTCGTCTAGACAAGGGAGTATTTTCTGGTAACAAGTAGGGAAAAATACTCGTATGCTTATTTCGTCCCCGCTCCCCGCCTGGCGACCCTATTCTATTCTCCTGGCGGGAGTGTGTGTGTGTGTGTGTGTGTGGCTAATGTCCCTGGGGGATGACAACATTACACCCCAGTCCGGTGTACATATGAATATAAGACATAGTAACAGACAAATGACACAATCACAGAAGAATTTTATTGACAGACGATGACACCGGCGATGGACGATGGGTTGCAGCTCCCCTTTCTAGACGGGGTTCCAATTGCAGGCGGAAGACTGACCGGTTCCCCAGAGTACAGCCAAGTCTTATGCGGGAATCGAACCCACACCCCCGGCGTGGCAGGCTGATGCCTTATCCACTTAGCCACTGGGCGACTGGCGGGAGTGTTCTATCGTTTAAGGGCCTCTTCACATAGGAGTCCGTGGGGTTGCGTTCAGGAAAAGATGACGTTGAGATGAAAATAAACCAATCACAGGCCTCCAAACGATTAGCGATGAAATTTTTAAAGCCTATGATTGGTTTATTTTCGTCTCAACGTCATCTTTCCCTTAACGCTACGCAACGGACTCCTGTGTGAACAGGCCCTAACACGTACGCCGTACCTGTTACTTTTGAAAATCGGTCAGAGGTCCAAAGTTCAGTTAGCACATACCTGTTACAAAGTAACAGATCCAGTATTTCCGATCCATCCCTAACACGAACTATTTGTTCTGTACTAAATTATTATAAAATTGATCTACCAGATATTTTATTTTATTTTAGTGTATATTAATTTTAAATCCGATTAATTTAGTATTGGGTAACGCCAGCCCCTCTTGGGCTTGTCACGTTAACCTCTAGCTAAGAGGTATAAAGGAACAAACAGCAGGCCGGAGATGTGCGATATGAGAGTAGCGTGCAATCATAAAGCCAAATATTCCCGAGCCGTTAGTGATTAATGATATATGCATTAGCTCCTCCCTCTCAAATCTACGCTCCGGTTTCTACTAATTCAATATTACTACACCAAATGTTTTTTCTAAACACTGTAGATGCGTTCCTCTGAAATCCGTGTAAAAATAATACGTTTCTTAAAGTAAAATGGGGGATATGTTCCATGTTATCCGAAAACCGTGTTTGATGAAATAAATAACTAAGGGAACGCCCTTTTGAGTCGGGTAAAGCTTTCCACGCCAATTGCTTTCCACTGTTCATGCATTGTGTATATATATATATATATATATATATATATATATGCATGTGTGTGTGTGTGTGTGTATGCGTCATGAAGCTATTTTAAGCTGTAGCTTCATATAGGACCATATGAAAATATGGGATCCAATTGCAATTTCTGGGCCACGCCCTCTATTACAGATTTTCCGATGATAAGCAGAGGGGAACCAATAGGCGTAGTGTAGAGAAAAGGAGAAAAGTGATTGGTGCGCTGATAATCCGTGAGTTCGAAGTAGTTAAAAAAATGAGCAAGCATCTTGCAGGGACAGTAGATTGGAAGGTCTAGGAACGATGCCAAGACACTGACTTGACTGACTGACTTACTCCGACCGATTTGGTAGAAGGAGGTCGTCTCCAGTTCTGCTCCGCGAAGCACGTGCTTTCTTCTACGGAATTCTTTTCGGTCCTAATGCTGAGTCTGTGACCTTACGGGGAATTATTTTTTGCGCATGTGTGACACACCTGTGCTAGAGACAGCCGCCGCTTTCACGAAAGCAACATTTTTAGGCCGCCCTGAGAATATTAGAGAATTGATTTCGGACACGATGGACACGTGAACTATACCTACGAAATTTGAAGGTGATATAAGCAGTCTCCAAGTGGTTGCGGAAGTGATACGAATCCTCAAAGGAAAAAGTGAAATATCCAATTTCACCGAACATTCAGACACGACAACCAGGATTTACGAGTGCCTGCAGGACATTTTGATCAAGCTAACCTCTCCAAAAAGCTCATTCAATGAAGGCTACGCCGCTACAGATTGGATAACAGGTATGCGGCCCTTGATTACCGCTTCTCTTGTTAATAGTACTTGAAAATATTTTAGAGCTGGAGAAATATATTGATTCAGTGATAAAATGGCCGAAATCTCAGAAAAAAGGAGTAGGGAATTAAATTACTCAGATAATGAGCAAGACTACTATAAAATTAAATCAAATCTTAGCGAAAACGTAGGAACTAGCTCCACTAGTACAGGCAACAAACAGAGATCCAAAAAGGTAGTGATAAGGTCGAACTAAGGAGAGACTGGTGAAGAAACTGTAGGAATTCAGAATAGTTTTAGCTCGCTCCCGGTTGTTGGGGCTAATGAGAACTAGGGAAATTTTAACGAAAGCGAAGGAACTAGATTCACTAGCGTTAGCAATAAAAAAGAAAAAATTTAAAAAATACCGCGAAAAAGATAAATCTTGGAGAGACCGCTCAGGAAAATATTAGTGTTCAGAACAGATTTAGCTCGCTCCGGTGGATGAGCGCTACGCTACTGACAAACGGTCTCCCAACTTAAAAGGTTCAGGGACAAATATAAACTCCCTATTTTTCTTTGCAATCTAGTTCAGCCTGACAAAACCAGGGAAATCTGTGATGTGAACGAATTCTTAGGGTTTATGGTCAGGGTTGAAGCTTATAAATTTAAAGGGAGGGGGGCGAAGCAGTGTTACAACTGCCAAAATTTCCACCATAGCAGCGAAAATTGTAAATGTGGACAGTTGCAAAAACATTACATCCAAGAATATTACATCCAAGATTGAAATATTTTATCATTGATGGGCCGAAGCAATTAACTTCTTTTTTTCTCTGTTCAATTTTTAAAACATTTAAGATTCCTTCAGCAAAATTATGCATGCAAAAATCTGTATTTTCATAATTTTGCTCATACCAATCTTTTTCAGGAACAAGCTGTTCCTTCATTTTTTTAAATGCAGGTTTCATAATCTGACAGATAAACAGCACAAGCACTCTAAAACAGCCCTCTCCGATTGAAAATCTAGCAAGCGACTGAATTTAAGGTTTTTTTTTTGTCTAATGAATCACTATATCAGATAAGATAAGTTTCTACGACTCATAGTTTATTTTATTTCGTCATTAGATAAGATTACTAGCAATTTATATTATTCTGATAAGTGTCGATTGTACAATACAACGTTAAACTTTTAAGTTATCAAAATGTTAAGTGAGAATAAGAACTTAACTATAACTTCCACTTCAATGAATCGTAAAATACTGATAGTAGAGGTTGACAGTGTACATTTGAAAATTAGCCTTTGTTGCTTTATAATCTAAAATTTTATTCTCTGTTACGTTGTTTTCAATAATCTTGAATATACTATCTGCTGCTGTTACTGATAATATTGTATTTTTTATAGAATAATCATGTTTAAAAGTTATTCTAAGTTACCTTTTACAGAATATTTCAAAGTATTATTAATAGATCATTATAATTTTATTAATTAATACCAAGCTTAGTAACAATGGGTAAGTGTCTCCATAGTATATTTCATTACTTTTTATAGAATATTTCAAAGACTTAATTTTAATACTTATGTTGCATAATGTTTTTTCATGTGAAAACTAGAATTTTAACTTAATACAATTTAATATATATTCGATCAACTTAGTAGTTGCAGTTTTGCAAGTATTAATCGAACAACTTCGTTATTAAAACTCTATTAACAACATTAATAAACTGTATTAGCAGTTAGCAAAGCTTGTTTCAGATTTGAAAATTAACCTATCGAATAAAGTTTTGGTTAGCAAAACGTGTATCAATTGTTTAACTTTGATTAGGCATCTTATCTGATGTTACACTTCCTGTTTTTCAACAGTTTCGATTAAAGATACTGATTAAGTCTTGTTTACTAAAACAAACAAAGATAACGGAATGCAACTTATCGTAGAATTGTTGCCAACTCTTGACAAATTAAATAAAAGGAGTGTGAACGATTCCTTAAATGATAGTAAAATAATTATTTATCTTATCATAGATTCATTCCAGGTTAAATGTATGCACTTTAACTTCGACTTTTAGTGAACTTTTATCGCTGATAATCAAGATTAACTAACGTGGGTCAGCCATTTTATATTTAGCTCTTACTTTGCACGTTACCAAGAAAAATTTCAAGATGAGCTCTAACATGGATAATCAAGTAAGTATTTTATAAATTTTAAACTGATATATTTTAAACTTAAATTGATACGAAATAATTTTAACTTGAATCAATGTTAATTTAATCAATATTTTAAACTGATATATTTTAAACTTAAATTGATACGAAATAATTTTAACTTGAATCAATGTTAATTTAATCAATATTTTAAACTGATATATTTTAAACTTAAATTGATACGAAATAATTTTAACTTGAATCAATGTTAATTTAATCAATATTTTAAACTTATTAAGATGGATAATTTTAAAACTTAAATCACTATTAACTTAGCATGGAATAATTATTTTTTAAATGGATAATAAAATTTCTATGTTTGATAAATGCTAATATTTTTTAAACCTTTATTTCAGATGGACATTGAAAAGCAGATCGAAGATGCTAATGTATTATATTCTTCTCTTTATTCCCTATGTTAAAGTATAATATAATCTTTTCAGATAAATATGTTATCTTAATAATCTGTAAAAGTTGAATTATATTTATTTCTTAATAATGTCTAACAGATTAATTATATTTTTAATAATGTGTAAAGATTAAAGTGTTATTTCTTAATAATGCTGAAATATATTTTATTATTAACTTTAACAATGCATAGATATTATTTAACTAAAACCAATCTTAATCAATTTAGTTCATTGACTTTTATTTTTTAAAATAATGTGTAAAAGATTAATTATATTTTTAATAATGTGTAAAGATTAAAGTGATATTTCTTAATAATGCTGAAATATATTTTATTATTAACTAAAACCAATCTTAATCATTTTAGTTCATTGACTTTTATTTTTTAAATAATGTGTAAAAGATTAATTATATTTTTAATAATGTGTAAAGATTAAAGTGCTATATTTATTTCATATCTTTAATAATGCTGAAATGTAATTATGCGATATTTAACTAATAATAATTTTAATTTTCAGTTTATTAATTTTGATATTCCTGCTCAAGAACTATGGGAAATAATTAACGCTGCTGAAATGCCCGACGAATGGGCTAATTCGCAGCATACGTGTAATAATGAAGAAGCCAGGCCTATAACGGATTCTCAAACAGGTCCCTCGGCATCGCATCAAGGCCATGTAAGTTTATGCACGTTTTGAAAATTTATTTTCTAGTAAAACATGTTATTTAAAATGCTGTGTGAATATTAAAATCTCTTATTTAAAGAAGAAATTTTAGAATCAAACAATTTTCAATGCAAATATTATAGGTCTATACAATTTTATTATACAGCGTTATGTTAAAATATATATTTGAATGAATTTAGATAAAATTGTATAAGTTTTGTGTTAATATTAAAAGCTTTTATATATGTTTGAAGAAGAAATATACTTTTTAAAGTGTTGTTAGATTTCTTGCAAAAACTTTTAACGGTTGAAAGTCATTTTACGTGTCTATATTTCAATAAATATTGCAATTTCCTAAAGTTAAGTAAAAATAAGTCTATATTTCATGTAAAAAATGTTAACTATTTATGGTTTTGTTATCTGTTAAGATTATAACTGTGAAGTTAAACTACCTTTATCGACATATAAAATTGCATATCTTGGTAGAACTATTGTAATTACCCATTCGAAAGCAAAGTATTCACTATTCAATTTTGTTGATTAAAAAGTGTATATTATTTATTTAAATCATGTTTTGAAAAACTATTTAAATACTTAAGATGATCTCGTCTAACATAAATTAATTTAAAGTTTCCGTAATATGTTTTATTACTTTTTATAGAATATTTTTCAAAGATCTATTTTATTATATAAGTTTTATAACGTATACGTTTTTTCATGTTAAAATTAGAATTAATAGTAATTTTAATTCTAACTATTACTTTGTATGTAGAAAACTATCTTATATGAAAGTATACCAAGAATTTTAATTTAGCAATATGTATAATTTTGTTATCAAAAAGGAAATCTTATGCTCTTATGTAAATTAAGTTAATATTTAGTTGTTTACGCAGTTTATGTTGTTATGCAGAAACTATTCAATTTAGGTAGGATTTATAAACATCTTAGGTTAAATAGATATCTTAAAATCTGTGGAATTTAACATTATATCGCAATTTAGGTAATCGTGGAAAGCATGTAAGGTTAAAAATCATATATTAATAGTCTACATTTCTGGATAAGATATAATATTTAGGATTAAAACTTGCAAATTTTATCTTTCAAGTCTTTATCTCTATAAAATGTTTTTAATTTTAGTAAGCGTCTTAACTTATAACATAGATTTAAAGTTTTAAAAATGCTTATGGTTTGAAATAAATTCAAAACTGTACATAAACTATATAAAGATACTTAAATTGATACATATATTTTTAAGTTTCAGGTTCTAGATGGAAATTGTATTATTTAAAGTCTTCATGTTTGCATATACCCCTTACTGCTGTAGGATTCAAACCTTGATTCAATTACTTCTAAAATGAACTCATGAAAATATCTTCTAAAAATAATAAAGTCTGTATTATTTATGATAATGTAAGAATCTTCTCTATTAACATCGCGAGACAAATTTGATACCTTCTCTTGCAGATTTAATAGTATGGATTGTTATGGTATGTATATTTAATTTAAAGAATTATCAAGATTGAATCATATTTTAGTTTTTATTTCAAATATTAAAAGGAAAAAATAACCCTACTGGGGAATTCACACATTGCTTAAATAATTTTATGGTTTTCAAGTTTTGTTTATCTGGTAAAAGAACTTAAGGTTTAAAAATACATTCAAAACTGTACATAAACTGTATAAAGATAATCAAATTGACGCATATATTTTTAAGTTTCACTTTCTAGATGGTAATTGTATAATTTAAAGTGTTCAAGTTATGTTTAAATGGGCTTAAAGATAACAAAGTCATTTTATGTTTAAACTCTATCAAAAGTCTTTATCTCTATAAAATGTTTTTTTTAATTTTAGTATGACATTTTAGTATATGCATTAGAAGAAAGCATACGCTTTAGTCAAAGTAAGATGTAGGTTTTAGATTACTCAATGCATTAAGCACGCCTTTACTTTATGGTTTTAAAGTTTTTTTATCTGTTAAAAGCATTTAAGGTTTAAAAAATACATTTAAAACATTACATAAACTGTATAAAGATAATCAAATTGACGCATATATTTTTAAGTTTCACTTTCTAGATGGTAATTGTATAATTTAAAGTCTTCAAGTTATGTTTAAATGGTTTTAAAGATAACAAAGTCATTATATGTTTAAACGCTATTAAAAGTCTTTATCTCTATAAAATGTTTTTTAATTTTAGTATGACATTTTAGTATATGCATTAGAAGAAAGCTTACGCTATAGTCAAAGTAAGATATAGGTTTTAGATTTCTCAATGCGTTAAGTATGCCTTTACTTTATGGTTTTAAAGATTTTTTTATCTGTTAAAAGCATTTAAGGTTTAAAAAATACATTTAAAACAGTACATAAACTGTATAAAGATAATCAAATTGACGCATATATTTTTAAGTTTCACTTTCTAGATGGTAATTGTATAATTTAAAGTCTTCAAGTTATGTTTAAATGGTTTTAAAGATAACAAAGTCATTATATGTTTAAACGCTATTAAAAGTCTTTATCTCTATAAAATGTTTTTTAATTTTAGTATGACATTTTAGTATATGCATTAGAAGAAAGCTTACGCTATAGTCAAAGTAAGATATAGGTTTTAGATTTCTCAATGCGTTAAGTATGCCTTTACTTTATGGTTTTAAAGATTTTTTTATCTGTTAAAAGCATTTAAGGTTTAAAAAATACATTTAAAACAGTACATAAACTGTATAAAGATAATCAAATTGACGCATATATTTTTAAGTTTCACTTTCTAGATGGTAATTGTATAATTTAAAGTCTTCAAGTTATGTTTAAATGGGTTTAAAGATAAGAAAGTCATTATATGTTTAAACGCTATTAAAAGTCCTTATCTCTATAAAATGTTTTTTAATTTTAGTATGACATTTTAGTATATGCATTAGAAGAAAGCTTACGCTATAGTCAAAGTAAGATATAGGTTTTAGATTTCTCAATGCGTTAAGTATGCCTTTACTTTATGGTTTTAAAGTTTTTTTTATCTGTTAAAAGCATTTAAGGTTTAAAAAATACATTTAAAACAGTACATAAACTGTATAAAGATAATCAAATTGACGCATATATTTTTAAGTTTCACTTTCTAGATGGTAATTGTATAATTTAAAGTGTTCAAGTTATGTTTAAATGGTTTTAAAGATATATCTAAATTATATTATACTTAAAATTGATATTAGCATGAAAATTAAAGATATTTTAAACTTAACGCTTGTTGTAAAATAATTTCATGTGTAAAAATATCTAGTAAAAGAAAAAAAAATATTCGTTTTAGCCTATCTATGTAAAAATTTCTTATTATTTTGTATTATTTTGCGAATGTATCTATGTAAAATTATATATCACGTTAAAAAACATAGCAAAACAATTTTAAAGTTCTGAAAATAAGCCCTTTTTTGAACTACTGAGTTGATAATATATATTTTAAGTTAGAATTCGACTAAAAATATTTAAAGTTTTGAAAAATATACTCAAAACCTTGTATTAAATTTTCTAAGTTTCATTTTTAAACAATAGATGACGTTATATTTATTTTTGATAATTAATTCTAGTAAATTCATAAAAATATTCTCTCTGTTATAGAATATAATTCGCTGAACTTCCGACGATTCATAGCGTAACGGTATTACGTCGCTAAAAGTAGTCAGGTAATATTTCCTTAACGGGTTCAATTCCCATGGAAAATACTTTTAAAAAAATTTCTAAGTCCCAAAAATGTAGTTCCCTATTTTACCAGCAGATGGCAGCACTGAAAATAATATGCCCTGACCTCCAATCCTTGTATGAAATTTAGTTCCCTGTTTAACCGATAGGTGGCGCTCCGCAGAGCACATACTCTCTTCAAGATTCTGCTGAACTACAAGGTTCCAGGTTTTCCCGCTAGGGGGCGATAGCAGCGCTGCCCTCTCCTGATTGGTCCAAATCGACCGCCAGGTAGCCAGCTGCACTCTGATTGGTCCACGTCACTCAGTTAGCTCCGCCCACTTTAAGCCCCTCCCCCTTCTTGCTCCTGCTCCTGTTGCGGAACTCTCATTTTTATACTACTACTAAGGGCCTGTTCACATAGGAGTCCGTTGCGTAGCGTTAAGGGGAAGATGACGTTGAGACGAAAATAAACCAATCATAGGCGTTAAAAATTTCATTGCTAATCGTTTGGAGGCCTATGATTGGTTTATTTTCGTCTCAACGTCATCTTTTCCTTAACGCAACGCAACGGACTCCTATGTGTTTAAAGTTGCGTTTAAAGCTGCCGAAAATTGAACAACAAAATCTTACAGCGAAATTCTTAATAATTACAAGATAAAAATACTTTTTATATACCATGTTTTTAAATTTTCTGTTGAATCATATAAACTTGGCAATTCTATGTATTAATAAATACTTTTTAAAATTTTTTTGATGAATTATCCCATCGACTTGAAAGAAAATGATGAAATGCGTAATAAAGAGAGCAATTATAAGAAATTTTCAAACATTTATTGATTGAATAACATATATGAACACATTACCCGAATAATGTCGTTATTACGTTAATAGGTTCACTATTACGTTAATAGATGGCGCCTGTAGCGCAGTTACTTTTGGCTGCAGACGCTACTCGTATTTTTACGTAATGGATTTTAAAATATGGAATAAAGATGGCTAAAAGTATTAAAATAATGCATCGTCATCGTGTTCTGAGCTATTCTAAAAGTTTCAAATGGCTAGCTAGTCGGGAAGTTAGTTAAAAATCGATTGCAAGATTGGTACCACACAAACACACTCACAAAGACACACACAAACAAGGAAGCAAATTAATAAAAACATGGTAAAAATAGCCAACAGGTTCTCCCTCCCCAGTTTAACAAAGTCGCTACGCATCGAGAACTCGACTATCGCCAGTCCAAATCAAAATTTAAATAATTCCGCTGGGTCGAAACAGGAAACCATAAACCAGCTGGACGCTTACATCGAAAAACTCAAACCAATAGAGAAACTTCTAATCAGCATCTAAAATATCCAAATAAATCAAAAAATAGTGGGCTGAATAATATCTTGGGAAATTTTAACCTACCGGTCAATATGACCGGTCATGAGCAGGCAGGGAATGCCTAGTGCAGCGGTTCCCAACCGGTGGGTCGCGGAAGGGTTACAGGTGGGTCGCGACTCGATCCTAAAACTATTAAAATGGTCTTTGTGTGCTTTTATAATTGTAGTTTTTATCTTCACCTAGGAGCACTTGTTAGTGAGTATGAAACCACTTGTTGCATATATTGCAAACGTATATCTATTATTAAATAAATAACTGTTTTGCTACAAAGTGCTTATATTTTGTCAACCATCAGAACACAAATTGTTCAAATCAGAACACAAATTGTTTATGAATAATCAATCTGTATCTTCAAAAAAAAAAGCACAAGCACACACACACACACACACACACACACATATATATATATATATATATATATATATATATATATATAATGTGTGTGTGTGTGCGTATATATATATATATATATATATATATATATATATATATATATATATATATATATATATATATATATATATATATTTGCAATATTTGATTTTAAATTATACATACATAAGGAAGGGATACGATACAAATAAAGTTTTTTACTCCACCATGGACCGATGGACCATGGAGGTATTCCGATAAGGAAAGGTGGGTCCCCAGCTGAAAAAGGTTGGGAACCACTGGCCGGAAAACATTATACATTATTAAACATTATTGAATAACATATATAAACACATTACCCGAATAATTTCGCTATTACGTTAATAGGTTCACTATTACGTTAATAGATGGCGCCTGTAGCGCAGTTACTTTTGGCTCCAGACGCTACTCGTATTTTTACGTAATGGATAAAAATATATTAATACTACTGATATTTTTCAAATATCAGTAGTGTATTCCGCAGCTACGCCCTTAACGGATCTGTGTTCTGCTAACCCTTCGCGTCGCCTTTTAATCGCGTTTCCTGGCTTCCTTTTTTTTCATATTTAATATCGTTAACTCATTTTACTTAACCTTGTTTTTGCTCAATTCTAATTTAATTTCTCTTAGCCACTCTAAATTAATCTCTTTTGTTTGCATAATGTTCTTCTCATACTTTTTTTTTCTCTCCGTCACTACTACTTTAATTTTGAGAACGGTAATTCTGCTTACATGCCATAGTGACCACCGAGGATATGGAGTATTTGCTCCCAGGTGCCTCGTCACTTATTATGCCAATGCGCCAATCTTGCAGGGACTGTGGATTTGAAGGTCTACGAACGATGCCAAGATGTGCAAGTAGAGAGTTGGAAGTTTAAGGATAATAGTACATTTTTATTTGGTTTTATGAGAATTTTATAATGTTTTTTACCTTGGCAAGTCAAGTATCAGTTTGTTTGTTTTTTTTCAGAAGAAAATGGACGATAAACAAAAATTAATAAAGAGACAGGATGGTAATAATAATAATTAAAATAATAATAATGATAACAATAAATAAATAAATAAAAATAAATAATACTAAAACTAGCAAAAAATAAATAAGTGAAAATATATAAATTGACAACTATTTAATGTGTCAGGTTTAAGAAAAAAAAATAATAATAATAGGACCATAGGAAATGGGTCGCAACTGCAATTCCTGAGCCACGCCCTCAATTGCAGACTTTCAGGTAATAAGCAGAGGGGAACCAATAGAAACAGAGTATAGGAAAGGAGTAAGATGATTGGATCGCTACTCACGGATTAGCAGCGATCAATAATTGATATATTTTTAACGTTTGAAGCCACGAAATTAGATGTATTCTGAAGCCCCCTTTTAATTATTTAGCTATTCCTCTTTCTCTAAAAATATTCTTTACATATACACACACACACACACACACACACACACACACACATATATATATATATATATATATATATATATATATATATGTGGCGGTGAAAGGCAAAGTCAATAAGTCAAGTGGTTTAAGTCAAAAGCGTTTTACTGCAAAAACTACAATAATTCCACTATAAAATAAACAAATTATAATTCATAATAATTATTATGATATTGCAAATAATAATTATTTGCAATTCCACTATAAACTGAACATGGAGATTACATTTTTGCCCTCAAATAAAAAAAGTTGAAAATGTGACTTACACCACTTTGCCTTTCACCGCCTCATATATATACAGTCGAACCTCCATATATCGAAGTAGCAAATTGCCGGAAAAAAATTCGATATATAGAAATTTCGATATATAGAATTGAGCTTAGAATTATTGAGCTAAAAAAAATTGAGCTAAAAAAAATTAAAGCTAATTTTCGTATACGAAACTCCATTTCTAATTTATATGCGAATCCCATTAAATGAAAGTTAATACCTAAAAAATGAATTAATACGAAAGATTTATTGAGTACTACATAGCTTTAAAAAAAACAATCTAGACAGTGGTTACAATGATCGCAGTTACATTCTTTTAAAAAAAAACTACGAATATCTTGCTGAACAGCCAGTTTTGCGGAATGTTCAAAGAAATGTTCGTATTTATTTAGTCCGCTAAAAACTTCATCAGGGACATTTTCCGCGAATTGAAGTCCAGACATACTTGTTTCAAATGCCAAAAATTGGGAGATTTTATTCTAAAGGGGAATAAAATCTCCCAATTTGTCTTGAAAAAAATTTCGATATATAGAGATTTTTTCGATATATAGAAACAATTTTTCTATGTAATGAACATGGAGTTTTGCTAAGAGTTCGATATATAGAAAATTTCGATATGGAGAAGTTCGATATATGGAGGTTCGACTGTATATATATATATATATATATATATATATATATATATATATATATATATATATATATATATATATATATATTATATATATATATATATATATATATATATATATATATATATATATATATTATATATATATATGTATATATATATATATATATATATATATATATATATATATATATATATATATACATATATGTATATATATGTATATATATATATATATATATATATATATATATATATATATATATATATATATATATATATATGCATATATATATATATATATATATATATGTATATATATATATATGTATATATATATATATATATATATATATAATATATATATATATATATATATATATATATATATATATATATATATATATGTATATATATATATATGTATATATATATATATATATATAAATATATATATATTTATATATATATATATAAATATATATATATATATATATATATATATATATATATATAAATATATATATATATATATATTTATATATATATATATATATATATATATATATATATTTATATATATATATATATATATATATATATATTATATATATATATATATATATATATATATATATATATATATATATATATATATATATATATTATATATATATATATATATATATATATATATTAATATATATATATATTATTAGCTCATATCTTTAAATTTTCCTCTAACTTTTTCATAGAATGTTTAATTTTCTCAGCAATCTTCCATTATTTCTTTCATGTGCTCAAAAAATAAAAATAAAAAACTGCTTTGACAGAAAAGGGAGTTGGTGTGCCTCTTTTCTCGGCGAGGGCGTCGTCTCACGTAAGCGTTAATTTTCTCGCCAATCTTTCATTATTTCTTGGATATGCATAAATAATCATTAGGTAGAAAGGGGAGTGATCCGCCAATAGGGGGTGGCCGCCCTAGGTGGCCAGGATGTAGACTCTCCACGAGTTGTACATAAAAACACTCTGATATTTGTAAACACCACAACGTTCCACGTACGTCGTTTTCTGAAACCTCTAATTCATCGTCAATAATATCGAATGCGTCTGTATAGAAAAAATTCTCATTGTACAGTAATAAATTTCCTAATATGATAATGCATTTTAGGGGACAGTGGATTTTCAAAATTGTGAAATTTGTCCAAAAATTCGATTTTTTTTTTATTTTATTGAATTGTGAAACTACGGACGAGTAGGAATGTGTTGCAAAAAGAATTTTTAATTTCTGTGATTACTTTCCTATTTATAGGCATTTGTATTTAATTTAGATATTATGTGGTTACTAACAGCAATAACTTTAAATGCGTTTTTCTCAAAATAAAAATTTTCATGTCGTACGAATATTCAAGCTGCTCCGGGCGCATTTCTAATGATCGTATTGCTTTGAAATTTAAGTTTTATATACTTAACTGTATATCAAATAAATCTTATTGAAAATAATTATGCTTCGGAGCTCAGAATTTCTAAATTTTGTACTTGAAAAGATGATTTATAGGTATTTTGCGTAATAAAAAGGGTGTTTTCAATATTATTATTTTTTCTCTTTATATTTTTAATGAATGCTTAAAATAAGCAGTAAATTTCATTGTTAGTTCTATAAAGTATCCTGTAAATAAAAATGACCATATTATATTCAAAAGAAATGTGCATGGAACATTTTTAATGGAGCCAATTTTTTATAGAATTAATAATTCATAATTCATAAATTATTAATATTTCATCATCAAAATTTTAACCACTTTTACATATCCATGGTACTAATCATATATTCAATTTTCAAGCAAATCCATTCAAAATAAAAAAAGTTAGGTTTGAAGGTCCACTGCCCCCTTAACATGCAAATTAATGATAATTTGCATATTCAGTGTTCCTCACAGCGAAGGTTTTGTAGAAAACTTCGGTAAAAGGATGTTTTCGTTGTACAGGTATACTTAAATATATTTCTCAGAACGAATTTTTCATAATGTAATAATATTTTTTTAAACGTATAAGACGCTGACTTTGATGTCAAAAGTTGATAATTAAATACCAAAATATCGTTTCAATCGTTATTCATAATAATGCTTCATAATATGCCTTATTCTGTAAAACCAAGTTTTGAGAAAAATTCTAGTCTTTTACACATTATTTTGATAAATATTTACGCCAATAATTTAATTTAAGGCGTTGAAATGTTTTCGCTTGTTTCATTGAAAATTTGATTCCTCAAAATGGCTCTTTTCAAAAATAGTGATTCTTATTCAGTGCACGAAAATATTCATTGCAAAATTAGTGATTCTTATTCAGTGCAGAAAAATATTTTTGGTTCGTTTTAAACAGGTGAATACTGACTGAATACTGACTGCACTGAATATTAATAAATGATTATTAATATTCAGTGCAGAAAAGTAGTCAATGCAATATTAGTAATTCTTATTTAGAGCAGAAAAATATTTTCGTCACTTTAAACAGGTAATTGATTATTAATATTCAGTGCAGAAAAGTAGTCAATGCAATATTAGTAATTCTTATTTAGAGCAGACAAATATTTTCGTCACTTTAAACAGGCAATTGATCATTAAAATATGTAACTGAATTTAGTAGATCAGGCTCTTTTCATAATTAGTGATTCATATTTAGTGCAGAAAAATAGTCATTGCAATATTAGTAATTCTTATTTAGCAGACAAATATTTTCGTCACTTTGAACAGATAGATTATTAAAGTACGTAACTGAATTGTGTAGTTCAGGCTCTTTTCATAATTAGTGATTCATATTCAGAGCAGAAAAATAGTCATTGCAGTATTAGTAATTCTTATTTAGAGCAGAAAAATATTTTCGTCACTTTAAACAGGTAATTGATTATTAAAATACGAAATTTAATTGTGTAGATCAGGCCCTTTTCAAAATTAGTGATTCTTATCAGTTCACAAAAATATTTTCTTTCGTGTTAAACGGGTGAAAGATTGAAATACGTAATTCAATCGAGTAAATCAGAATTTCCTAACTCTGTGAATAAGCCAAACATTTCATAATAATTACCGAAAAGACTTTCTCCGAGTACGATTTATCTTAACAGAGCCTATAATCTTTTTCTTTTGTGACAGCCTCTGTTATGAAAGTCTTGACCTCTCCTCCTTAATCTATAACATTATTTTTGTCTCCTTGTCATACGCCGTAATGCTTAGTGACCATATAAATGAAGAATGATGCCCATAATATCTAAAATTAATGTCGGCATGGTTGGCTTGTGCAAATTGCTGTACAACGCCGGAGAAGGCTCGTAAATCTCATTGTGTTAGCTGATTAGTGCTTGATAGTACATGGTAAAAGATATTTGCATTGTAACTCTGCGAATCATAAATAAATGGTTATTCTTTACTTACATTTACTTTAGTATGGACGTTATACGTAGTAACATAAATTTAGTTAGGGGGATCCATAGCAGGAAAATAATTCAATTCTGTCTCCTCGTAGCTGCATTGTACATCATCCTACCATTTAACGAGTATTGCGTTTGATATTAAAGCGTGGATGGTTAACATTAATTTTGGTTTCTGAATAAAGTAATTTGTTATCTGGTTAGTTTTACGGAGGGAAATTTCGAATACGATGGGTGTGACATGCTTAAGAAAACCAAAGTTTGTGAAGCCTAGAATTTATCTGAACACCATACTGAGGAAACGCTCTGAATTTTTTTTTTAGAAAGACTTATAGAAATTAAAGAGCTGAAGCAAAGTAAAAAAGAATAAATTCATTCGAAGCTATGTTTTGTTAGAAATCTCAGTCAAGTATGTATTTGTTCATTACTTATATATATATATATATATAGTTCATTAGTTTGATTTCGTGTTATACTTTTGTAAACATGTATCATTGCATTTTATATAGCTGCATAGCGCTTACGGATTGTCAATGTTTAGTGGCATTTTATACGACACTAGTACTTTTCTTCCTGTTGTCATGTTATTGCTGGGTGGCTGTCTTGGAGTCGTTGTTCTTTCTGGCTTTCTGATTACTACCTTTTTATTTTTTAATATTTTATTATTATTACTTTACGTCAGGTTGCAGATGAAGAATGACTTCTGGGAGTGTTGCCTAGGCAAAAACATGTTTAACCGGAGTGTTGGGGGTCCCAACTCCCCCCGGTCATTTATATTCTTCATCTTTCGGGTTGATGAATTGTGCTGGTGTTTTCAGGTTTAATAATGTTTTTATTTAATATATATATATATACAGTTGGTTCTCTGTTTAACGACTTTCAAGGGACCGTGAAAAATCGTCTTTAAGTGGAGATCGTCCTTAAACAGAATTTGTGAAAAAATAACATTTCCCTTCACACTTTAAAGGTTTAGGACTGTCAATATAGTTCTTAATATATTGGCGTGTTTAAAAATGTTATTTTTATTATCATCATTATTTTATTCACAAAAAGTTATTTCAAATTACATTGAAAAAAAAAAGAGTACAAACAATACAATAAATTACGTTTTAAAAAATTCAAAAAGTGTTCATTGCTTCATTCGCCTTGTTTTCGTTATTCTCTTTTCCAGATTTTCTAAAATGTTAAATGAGTCACCTTCCATTTTCGATGTAATATAGCGTCGGAGAGCATCTAGAGCAGAAATTGCATCTGTGTAAGACGGTGGCAGTGTCTCGTTTTCCGTGTCTTCAACTTCACCTTCTTCGTCTGACACTGTGTTTTCGTTTACAATATCTTCATAAATTTGTTCTACATTTCTGAAATCTGTTGTTAAAACATATTTATCACAACTGTAGAAATCTTGAATTGAAACAGACTCATCTTCAAAAAGACTTCTCCATTCTTCAGGGGTAATGTCATCTTCGTTGATTTCTACATACGTACTTTGCAGTTCCATTACAAGGTATTTGTGAATTCCAGCAACTCGAAAGCAGTTTTTTTATTGTGGATGAAGAAACTTCTTTCCATGCTGATGTTATCATGTGCATTGCTTCCAAGATTGTAAATTTTCTAATTTTTATACTGTCAGCCGAATTGTTTATTAATTTCCAGTTTTCAATAATTTTCCCTTTTTTTGTGTAGCGTAAGATGCTGTCGCTTTGATGCCATTTTGCTCTGATCACCTCGTATTCGTACTGGAATGAGCTCCTACACCCAACAATGAATTGAGGCGGTGAAAAGCAAAGTGGTGTAAGTCAGTAAGTAAAGTGGTGTAAGTCAAAAGCGTTTTACTGCAAAAACTACAAAAATTCCACTATAAATTGAACAAATTATTATTCATAATAATTACTATAATATTGCAAACACTAATTATTTGCAATTCCACTATAAATTGAACATGGAGATTACATATTTGCCCTCAAATAGAAAAAGTTGAAAATGTGATTTACACCACTTTGCCTTTCACTGCCTCAATTCTCTAAACATGAACACGTGCTTCCCAGAAGGAGTGAGAGAGGGGTGCTTTTGGACAGTTCGTAAATCACATGACAACATGGTAGGTACAATAGAGTGATTTCACACCCGCACTAAGGAATTCGTTCCACCAGGGAAGAATGTTCGATCTTCCGAGAAACAGTAATCCCCCCTCCTTCCCCGGTTTTTTCCACTGCAACAAGTCTATGATTGCAACTAACATAAAGAAAATTCCGGGTCTGTTTTTGAAACCAAACTCCCCCATAGAAAGTAACCCTCCAGTAGATAAAATGTTGAAGAAAAAGTTTTTCATGTAAGAAAAAATCGTCGTTAAATAGAAACAAAATCGTCTTAAAATAGAATTTTTTTACGTTGGAGGGACCGGGACCGGGAAATATCGTCTTTAAATAGAGATCGTCGAATTAAGTAGAGCGTCGTTAAACAGAGAACCAACTGTATATATATATATATATATATATATATGTGTGTGTGTGTGTGTGTGTGTGTGTGTGTCATATACCCATTACATCACGACCTTAAAATTATAACCTGAAAGGAAAAACTAGATCATATTTACATGGCTGCAGCTAGACTCAGTCTCAAAGGAATAAAAATTAAATTTGGAAGTGGTCGGGCCGAAACGTTTATTAGAGCGACAAAAGTACATTCGTTCATTTCAGAAGAACGGCTTGGAATAATATAACCTTTCAACATTAGACGCGAGTGGCGAGGTACATGTGACTATTATTTGCAGGATCAGCAGATTTTGGGGCTCGCGATGCTAACCCACTCCCGAATCGGGACATATGCACGTGTAGCAATGCAAATGCATGCGATTCATGGGAAGTTCTGTGGCTAAGGGTTTTAAAGCGATAAATCAATATTACTGGGTATTGGATTTAGGAAAGGGAGTTTAAATGCTAGAATGGAGGACATGATATATATACACTGAAGTGCCACTGAATTAGGGATAGCAAAGCCTATGCAAATTGTGTAGCGCTGCGCATCACGTATGCGCCAGTGAGAGCGCTTTGGTAACTGCATATATAGCGCGTACTGTGGTTGTTCTGAATTAGTTGTTGGAATTGCCAGTATGGGTAAACTGCCTGATTTAGACGCCTTCGATCGCTGACAAATCGTAGGTGCACGACGCATGGGCCATTCAGTTTCCGAAATCGTCAGACAGCTAGGATTTTCAAGGTCGACAGTGTCAAGAGTATACCAAGGATACATGGATGGTGGAAAAAAAAACTAGCGATCGGGCAAACTGCAAAGGAAAATTAGCCTTGACAGTGCGTGGTGAGAGACGGCTCAGGCGTATTGTACGTAGCCAGCGAAGCCAAACATTAGCTCAAATTACCACCCAGTTTAATGACGGTGCCAGTCGTACAGTCAGTAAACGGACTGTGCAACGCTCGCTTCATCGTATGGGTTTCGGGAGCCGTCGACCTACGAGAGTACCATTGCTCTATACTCGCCATCGGGCTGCACGTCTTGCCTGGGCAAGAGAGCACAGAGACTGGAGTGTAGAGTACTGGAAACGAGTAGCATGGAATGATGAATCTCGATTCCGACTACTTAACGCCGACGGGAGGCCGAGAATATGGCGTCAGGCTCATGAAGCCATGGATCCTGCATGCCTGGCTGGAACTGTACAAGGGCATGGTGGCTCAATCATGGTCTGGGGTGTTTTTTCGTGGCACAGTTTGGGATCGTGTACCAACCTCCCTCAATGCAATTCGGTACGTAGAGTTGCTGGGTGATCAGCTCCATCCGTTTATGCTGCTCTGTTATCCGCACGGTAATGGAGTTTTCCAGCAAGACAACTGTACCTCTCACAAGTCCCGGTTGGCTACTGGCTGGTTGGATGAGCATTCCTCTGACTTCTCTGTCATGAATTGGCCACCTAGAAGCCCAGACTTAAATCCTATTGAGCCTCTTTGGGATGTTTTGGAACAAGGCGTGAAAGGCCATCACACAGCACCAAAGAACCTTACTGAATTATGGACAGCTTTAGCCAATATTTAGCAAGCCATTCCCGTGGAACGTTTCCAGAAACTTGTTGAATCTATGCCTCGTCGTGTGACAGCCGTTATCAAGGCCAGAGGAGACCCAACTCGTTACTAGGTAGGTATCCCTAATTCAGTGGCACTTCAGTGTATATATATATATATATATATATATATATATATATATATATATATTTTGTGATGTCGTGCAACATCCCATTTTTCCTCTCAACGTTCTCAGGACAATTGTGTGCAAGAAGACTGAAGCTGAGACGTGAAAACCAATCACAGGGCTCAACGTATATGGCCACGTGATAAGTCAAACCAATCACAATTATGCCATCAATCTCGGCGGCAAAGGGGGAATCCGTTTGGAGGGACTAAGAAGAGCGAACGGGACAGCAGACGCGAAGGCTATAGAATGGTCAGCGTTGGAATGCTCATAAGATTGTGTTTTGAGACCAAATTGTAAATAATTTGTATTTAGTGAGTTCTAATAAAAGAGATTAATTTTTATGTTAATTCACGCCTCTGCTTATCTCAATGTCAAGTTTGAATTACTGGATCTGATGTGAGATTGTGTTGGCTTGTTGTCGGCCACGTCATGACAATATATATATATATATATATATATATATAATCATTTTATAAATAATGTTATAAATTGAATACTTTGGATCAGAATATATTACGGGACAAATGAATAATTATAGGTTGTATATAACTATAATAAATTGCATGATAAAGAAAAGATTTTAACGCATCTTTTTCGGATAATGAATTATAAAGTAACGGATACTTGGAAACGAACTCAACCAATATCTTATAAATGAAAAACATAATACAGGCGTTTTTAATCTATTCCCCTCATAAGGGGTTTTGTACAAATGGACTATTTGGGCATCCATTCTCACAGGGTAATAAGGAACTAGATATTGCCATAATATTTAGCAGACTGAGAAAGATGAGATGTATAATAAACCTTGCTAACAGTAAATATCAAATTCAAAAGGAAAAAACAAAACAAAACTAAATGTTGTTGTGGTTGTTGTGGCTTATTCCTCAAGGTCTGGCCGAAGGCTAGACCAAGTCAAAGATCGCGTGGACTCTCAAAAATTTATACACGAGAAGGGGCGCAGCAAATAGGTCCTCCCACGCAGTTCAATAGTTGGGGAGGTGATGCCGGTGTTGAAGCACATTTAGTGCAACTTAGAAAAGTTTACTGCCCATTGATAAAAGCAACGCTCCAGATATGTCCACTCATGAGTGTATCGATGGTTACCTGGACTGCTCTGTCCCCTGTAATTGTGAAGGTACCACCAGGAGATTTCCCAGAATACCAGGAACGGGACGGGGGAGTCAAGCATAATTTCTGGTTTTATATCTTTATTTTTGAGCATATTTCGGGAAAAGTCAGGCCGACACCTGAGGTTGATGGACCAGAAACACCATGCTTTGCAAGACTGTCAGCGGTCTCGTTTCCATGGAGACCTATATGTGAAGGAACCCACTGGAAGTAAATCCTGTTGTACCGTCAAAGCTCCTTAAGGTCTTTAAGGATCGACACAGATGTTCTCTCACCAACTTTCGCCCAGTTGCTCAGATGTTGTACAGCACTGCGGTAATCAGTCAGGATCAAAATGTCTGCAGATGAATTTTCAGGCACCAAAGCCCTAAGTTTCCTCTTTTATAGCAATGAGTTCAGCTCCAAAAACTGAGCAGAAGTCAGGGTTTCTTAGTTTGATTTTATCAGGGTGATATGATGACTTAATGAAAACACCACTGCCGCAGGCACAAGGATCATCTCTACTGCCGTCAGTATGGATAGCCGTAGGTGGAATATGGTTGATGATCTCAAGAGCAAAGTGGTAGAGGTAAGTAGGCAAATCGTAAGGTTTACTAGTCTTGGCTCCAAGGGCAGCCTGGAAATATACACCAGGCAAACCCTCCAGTGGGTTATTAATGTCTTTAAGCAGTGTTCCTCTAAATGTTCAGAAGATTATATATACGAGTATATGTAACAATAACGCCCCACTATTAGTATTAATTGTCCAAATCTGACGAGTATTCTAAATTATCATTGTTCCAACCTCAATAAATCACATCCCCTATTTCAAAAACGAAATAACCGAAAATCAGAAATAATTATAAATGACATATATATATTACTAGCCGGGCTTCGCCTAGCTACGCTCAAGCCATCCGTGTAACATATTTATGTACTTCGGAAAAGAAAAAAGAAAAAAAAAGCCTACAAATGTATTAAATTCAAGTGAATAAATTCTTTTCAATTTTCATTCCCGTCGCTGCCGACAGATGGCAGCACCACTGCACCAAATGATTCGGTTTCTCAGCAGTGAGTGATTTTAGAATGAAAATATCTCTAAAACTATTGAATTAACAGAATAAGTGTACGCAGAAAAAATTATCAGTTTCCGAAGCTCTTTCCAAATATGTAACATTTATGTACTTTCATGAGAAAAAAAATACTCCGATTTTCCTGTATATTTGTCGGCCATTTTTTTTCGAGGAGTGGCCCGCCCGGATGAGTTACGGTCACGTGATCTCGACATCCACTTGTCTTTTTATTAGTATAGATTCACCAAAAATCAGAAAATGGAGGTAAAGATTCGAAAAAGATTTCATTTTAAAGGAATTTTTATGATCTTTCTCGTGATAAAGATTTTATAACCCTCCGATTATTATTTTAAATGCAAACTTTAAAGAATGTTACAAAAACAACTTAAAATTTTAATTTAAAAAAAACAGACGAATTTTTCAAAAACATTTCTTAGTGCACCCGAATTGCCAAGCAAAATGTCAACCCTGTATATATATATATATATATATAAAAGTATATATATATGTATATATATATATATGTATATATATATATATATATGTATATATATATATGTATATATATATATATATATATATATATATGTATGTATATATATGTATGTATATATATATGTATATATATATATATATATATATATATATATAAGTATATATATATGTATATATATATATGTATATGTATATGTATATGTATATATATATGTATATATATATGTATGTATATATATGTATGTATATATATATATATATATATATATATATATATATATATATATATGTATATATATATATATATATATATGTATATTTATATATATATATATATATATATATATATATATATATATATGTACATATATATATATATATATATATATATATATATATATTTATATATGTACATATATATATATATATATATATATATATATATATATATATATATATATATATATATATATATATATATATATATATATATATATATATATATATATATAGATAGATAGATAGATAGATATGGTGTATAACATACGTATGTGTATTCGGCTCTCTGTACGGTAATTGTCGGTGCAAATATAAGTATTGTATTAATTGGAATATAATTATCGGACTACAGGCATTCAGTTCGCCGTAAGCGCTATCGTGCGTGTCGGCATAATTTATGTTTAAGAATTATTTTCCACGTGCCAGTATATACTTCATTCACTGCGATAAATTAGCGAAGCGCTTATAAATAATAAATACACTGTAACTAAAAGGATCCGTCTACGGATATTATACTTGCTTAGTGTAATGGTTAGTGGGTGCTTACGTCCGTTTCTTCTTTCGGTAATATACAAGCTAGTCTTCCGGATGAGAAATGACCCACAGACATGCATTAGTAGGTGTCCATTAAGCCTCCACTAATTACTAAACGAAATCCCTGGAAAAAGAAGTATATCAGGGAGCGGATGTGATTTAGCGGTATGCGGATATCAGAAATAGGAAAGACCAACAAATTTTAGTCTCTAAATGTAACTCTAAGACTATTAAATATGCAATGCGAGGCTGTTCTTTTTTTTTTACCACGTGCTAAAAATAATTAGAAACACTGGTGTGCCAGCCAGTTTCAAAAAAAAAAAAAAAAAAAAAAAAAAAAAAAAAAAAAAAAAAAAGCCTTAATTATATACAAGTTCAAACTATAGCATTATAACCAAATAGTATTGATCATACAATGACCATATGACCCTAAATATTATTTTTCATCTATATATATAAAACAGTTCCGTAATTGACTCATTCATTCATTCACTGACTGACTGACATACTACGCACAGACCAAACCGCTGGACCTAAAGGGCTGAAATTTTGAATGGCGATTCTTCTAATAGTGTAGGGGTGCACTAAGAAAGATTTTTAAAAAATTCTTCTTAGATTTTTTTAAATTAAATTTTTATGCTGCTTTTTAAACTTTTTTTACGTTTGCATTTAAAATAATACATTGAGGGTTATAAAATTTATATCACGAGAAAGATCATAAAAATTCCTTCAAAATGAAATTTTTTTCGAATTTTTACCTCCATTTCCTGATTTTTTGGTGAATTTTTAAAGATTAATTTTTAGAATTTAATTTATTAAATGCCGATCCCGTGATTTCATTTTCTGGTACTTTCAATAAATTTATCGTTACGTGCGTAACAACGAAATAGACAAAAAAAATATTTTTTTCTCTTTCTAATGCAGCAGACGATTGGATATTATCCAAAAAAAATGCATATCCCTTACGATTTTTTTATAAATATATATATATATATAGATAGATATATATATTTTACATCAATTGTATACATTTATCATCGCATTTATTATAAATATATATATTTATTTTTTGGCATAAATTGTATACGTTGACCGTTGTATTTAATTTGAATGTACTCCGTAGCGAAGCGCGGGTTTTCAGCTAGTCTGTGCATATAACAACATGACATACTAAATCACTAAAATATAATCATCGTAAATTTTAATATCTTCTTCAATAATTAACTTCACTTAAAATCTCATAACACAAAAAAATCACTAATAAACTCAAAATGTTAAAAATCACTCAATGAAACTTAAACACAATAAATAAGGTTATTAAGATATATCAAAAGAGTAAACTAGATCTTAAAAGCATGGAATTAAATTATCAACACAGTTATTTTATCATAGCTACATTTTTATCATTTTTCATTATTCATCTTCTTTTCTGTAATCTATTTAATACTCTGAATCCTATCTAAGAAAACATGTTAGAATTACTCATATTTGTTCAATCTTATTTTAAAAACACATAATATCACTAAAATGTTATCTAATACTAGAAGGTAACCCGTCATTTTGACGTCATAATACTAATAATGACGTCATAATGGAAAATATATGAAAGTTAAAAAATATCCCGAATTATCTAACAATATTGCATTTAATCCACACCTTGTAAAAGCAAACCCTTTCATTATTTTTTATTTAGTTAGTTTTTCATGCGATTGGAGTAGTAGACTGCCATCCAGTTTTTTACTGCTATGAATACTTGAGCTACTTGATTCATTCACATTCAAGTTTGTTTACTTTCAGAATTCATCGCAAAAGTAAACAGATTTTTAAAACTGTTAAATATACAGCTAAAAACATCCAATTTTTTTTAGTTCTGAATGTTTTATAGAAAATTAGGCTGAACAAACGTGATTTGATGGAGAAGATATTAGTTTTTAGGTAAGAAAAAATTCTGATCCACATCTCAAATTGAAATTAAGCCTAACCGGCCGTTTGTTTACTGAGGGCTTCAATTGAAAGATGAGTACATCCCGGAAGTGTTATACAGAGACAACGGCTATTATATATATATAATACTTAAACACACATATAATACCTTTTATTGAAATATAACTCAATTAAAAATACTTCACCAATATTAACTTACCTTTGAAGTATTAATTTGCTTCATAATTTGGTAAATTTAATTTAAATCATCGTTTAATATTTATTTATTTTTTATTTATTTTTTCACAAAGTTTCCAGTTACGGGGCTCTTTACATCCTTTTAATCGCTTAAAAGTTAAATTTTTAGGCTGTTCATGAATTCCCTCGAATGTTCTGGCACACTGTACACCGACGTGGCAGAGTCAAATTCACTACGTGCAGTCCTACAGGCTGGATGAAAGTTAGGTAAATCGGAAGAAGCTGGGGCGGTTGGCGACTTTTTGGCGATTTTTTTGAAAAGTCGCCAAATTGGCGTTTCTGAGTCCGCGATTTTTCCCCCCGCTCATATTTTGTTGTTTTGCTGTTTTTAAAAGTTTAAAGTTTAAAATACAGGAACAGATGTAATATTCGCAACGGGCCATCGCGAATTTGGCGCCAAAATCCCGTTTGGAGAGCTGTTAGGCTTAAACTGCGAAATGTAAACAATAAATTGGAAAACAAACTTACTGCTGGCTTTATGAAACTCGTAGGTGCACACGGGATCTTCGCTTCGCTCAGATACCCTTGCTTCACTCCGCTACGCTCCGTTACGCATCCGTCCAAAAACATTACAGAAAATCCCCAGCCGCTGGCTTCGCTACATACCGCTGGCTGTTGTACAGTAAAAAAAAGCTTCCGCTGGCTGTAGCGGTCAGTAAAACAAAGCTTATCCCACCAAAAATCAAATAATATTATCCGACCCGAATGTAAGAAACCATGGACTAGTGCATCATTTACGACCCCTTTGTACCCCCCCCCCCTAGTCTCTATTGCGAAAATCTACATCTAACAATATCCAAAATCCTACCCTGATATTTAGAAACGACATCTTTAACCAACATAGCAATAAACGGCTAACTGAAAAGCATTGAACAAACACTGCGCATTCAGATGGAATTGTAGGGGTAACCAGAAAAGGGGATACATCATAACAGGAAGTAAATAATCGCCAAGTTGGCGGCAGCCCCAACTTCTTCCGATTAACCGAAAGGGTATTCATGAGAAGGGAAAAAAACATAGTCTTATCTTCATTAGGGAGTTTCCAGTCGAAAATCACATCCAATATTTCGCAAACGGTATCCAACATTGATTTTCTACCACTATCGTGAACAGAAACGTTTTCTACGTTTGGTTTCACAACGGTTCGATTTCGCGCACACCAGTCTCTATTATCATTAGGGTCAGCCCTCCGGTGGTATGTGGGAGGGAATCTGGTCTCCTTGTATATATCACAGAATTTTTTTCTTCTTTCTCTTCCAGTTTAACATCGTTACTACTTCCATCTCGGAGTCCACGCGTTGCTGGTTATGCATTGGAGGTCTTCGCGCGCATGGTGAGCCTTCCTGCTCGACTTATCTTGCAATATTAACTGATCAACACGAAGCGCAACAGGCTTGTAACTTCATAGTTATAGAGTTTCTATGCTCACTTCTACCCAGACCTGGGTGTATATAATTTGAAGTGGCACTCTATTTGAATTTGAACCACACACAGTTTATACATGAAACAATGTTTATTGAATTCGTTGCACATATAATTGGCTTTACAGCAATAAGCATGCGTACTACTTGTACGGAATGTATAAACACAGCTTTCAAGAACAATATATTTTTATACTCACGAACAGTAAGTCAAACCAGCAGTACTGCCATGTAAACTTCTGGCCCGCTAAGCACTAGCGCAGGATAACACCTTTTCAACCTTAACAACCTCCCCCTTTTTTTCTTAATGACGCTGCGTGGTATTTATACTAAGAGCGTATGCCGAAATTAGCATATCTGAAGCAGCTTCTTTAATTCATTAATTCAAAAGTTCGATTCTTGTGAATCGAATCTTGTGTATACCTTACATAGTACTATTTCGGATCTGGCTCAAGTCGTGGCTGGGTTGCTGGGGAGACAGGCATATGGATATTCACCAGACATCCAAAAACGTTCACCAAACAGTTTTTTTTTTAATTTTAGGAACACTTTCGTTGGTTGGATTTACATCTTGTTTAGATTTCATGGTGGACACTTATTATAGGAATATCATGTTTAAGAACCAGCCTGATGCTTCCGGAACAGCACGCTGAAAATATAAAATCGCAGCGCTAAAACTGCGTCTTTCCAGTACCTGTGCAAACACACAAAGAGCCAAGAAGAGAGTAACTTTCTCTCCCGAGTGCGAGTGAAAATGAGCTCCTGATTGGGCAGTTCACGACACCTGACCTCAACGTCAGACCTTCCAGAATTTTCGCCTTATATAATGGTTATATAACGGTGTTGGCGCGTGGCTTTAGGGGGAAATCTAGTATTTTATTTTGGTTATTCCCAGGTCAAAATCAGGTTGATGGGAGTTATTATATTGCGGTAATATAAAAGAATTTTGAATAGGCGTTCCCTTTAATTGTTATAAAAAGTTATCATCTCATATATATATATATATATATATATATATATATATATATATATATATATATATATATATATATATATATATAGATAGATAGATAGATATACAGTGGTACCTCCGAAAAGTGGACAGTCACAGGACCAAAAGTTTTGTCCGTTATTAGGAGGTGTCCGCTATTGGGGAGGACAACCTTTTTATAAAAAAAATTTTGCTGTTCTGTTTGACATTTGATTGAAAATTACGGCTGAAATTTTAATTGAAAAGGAAAAATTAATTAGGCAAAGAAAAGAATAACTATTTACTACTTTTCCTTTTAATTGAGTGCTAATCCTTTTATCTTGCATTAAATAATCCCAAAATACAATGTATAGTAGCTAAATTATTTTAATTACTGCTGAAAAAAATTTCTTAACAAAGTTTGATTTCTCTTTTTTACACAACAAACTTGTTTTTCAAGGTGAATCTTCATAGGATTTAGCTTTGCTAGTCTCTCCGAATCTTCATTGTTCAGAAAGAACTGTTTGAATTGTTCGCTGTATTTCAGTGCTTCCGAATAATCTTTGATTTTGCAGTCTTCCATTGACGATTCCTCATCATCATCCTCAGAAAGGGCCGGTGTTTCAGTGGAATAATAAATGGAATAATAAATGAAATTGGAAACACGCAGGTTTTTTTTCACTCAATGGATAAATCACCGTCGATCTTGACTTCCTTTACAACGCTAACATTTGAATCAGAATTGGCTACTAGATCCGCAAGTTCTTTTTTGCTTTTTTCGGTAGTATTGTCAGTTGCCACTTCGCTTGTATTAAAAAAATTCTTCTTCTTAAAACATTTTTAGATCGCACCCAGGTTCCACCTTTTTAAGGGCTGACGTAGTCCAGGAAATTGCATCTAAAACAGATACCGATTTTGCCAACTATTCGCTGGATTTACAGGAGATAATCTGTGTCAGAAGCAGATTTCTGTATCGTACTTTGAAGCTGCGGATAATTCCCTGAAAGTGGCTGTAGCATTCTCCATGAACAGAATAATTTTTCTCTTTTTTTATTTTGTTGCCTAACTCCACCAACCAATCGCTCATATCTCAGAGGTTATCCACGCCTTCTTATTTGACATCTACGAAACACTAAATTTTTGCACATTAACGCTCTTGAAACATCTAGGCTTCTTAGCTTTTCCAATAACAATTGGAGTTTCGAAGTCTCCCAGCATGTTTCAACGCAGCAAAAGAGTGAGTCACTCTTTTGAAATTTTCCCGCCACTACATTTTTCACCCTTAAAACATAATGTCTTGTCCGGAAGGACGCGGCAAAAATAGGCCAGACTCCTCGGCATTGAAAATGTCTCTGTCGTCATATCCTTTGCACAAAGATTTAAGCTTTCCAATCCAATCTGTTACTTCATTTGAATTTACAGATTTTTCTTCACCACAAATCTGTTTAAAAAATATGTGTCCGGAATTTTTCCATCCATCCACTTGAGGTGTTAAAAGTTTCTAATTTTGAAAAGTTTGCCAAAATAATTGAAAGTTTTTCAAAAATACCTGTCCGCTATTCAGAGGGTGTAGGGTTCGCGTGTTGCTTAGATGCAAATTTCTGGAAGCAGCGCTGTACTTGCCAGCCAAAGTGAGTTCGGCGCAGGTGTTTGATCTATTTAAAGGGCACACGCTGAGTTGGCAAGAGCCCAAGACTTTAGTAGCGATACGAGAGAGAGCGAGGCAAGCTTGATGGAAGGTGATAGCGGTGTTTAACTGATAGAGCGTGTATTGGTATTTTGCCGAGGTGGCTGCACGACTTCGAGAATTAGCTCAGAGCCGAGGTGTACGTGTATTGTTAGTAAATGCCTACTCTGCCTGAGGGATTCATTGCGACCTTTAGTTTCTTAGTACCGCGGGTTGCGGTACTGTTGTGTATTATTTTGGAAGCCCCAAGTCTGTATATGTTTGTCTGCCTCTACGTAGAGAATAAAGAAGTTATTCAGAAGTAGCCCTCGTACTTTATAATGTGCCTGGACCGTTAGAGATATATAAAAAGAAAGGAAGAACCACATAAGGGAATAACATGGATTGTTCTGTATAAAATGACTGGGACTCGTAAAAATGTCCGTTAGTTAGAGATGTCCTCTATTCGGGAGTGTCCGTTAAGGGAGGTACCACTGTATATATATATATATATATATATATATATATATATATATATATATATATATATATATATATATATATGGGTGCGATTGTGTTAGAAATCACACGTTCACTTAAAAGCGAAAAATCTCCTTTATTAAAAACCGTGATAGGATGCAATATATGTATAGGATGCAATACAAACTAGCTAAACCGTGTCACGTCAGACACCTTCACTCCGTCGCCTCCAAAGCACTGGACTGTGCATGCCTATCCACGTGCGCAATGCCTTTCGCTACACGTGGGTCTCCTTCACAAAAATTTCCCAAGGTCAATCCGTCCTTCTCGGCGAGCACGAAATGAACTGCCGTCTCTCCTACGAGTGAGTGCCAATCGAACTGCCGGCCTTTTTCTCCCGTGCCCGGGAAACGTCTGCCTGCGTCACACTCGCGGGCGTGTGCCCTCCAGCGGTGAGACGCTTACTAGAATCCCGTGGTGTTTGGCTTCTTCAATTCCCACAGCGTGATGTCAGAAGTGGGATTCGTCTTCTTCAACGCCCAGAGCGCTCGGCAATCGACGTGTGAGGTCCCTCGAACACTGAAACACACAACTAATGAAAACAAAGAAAGACTAGAAAATAAATGATTAAAAACAAAGAGTAAAAATAATCTTTCGAAAGCACTGATATCAGGTTACAACTCTGGCAGACCAGGGTTTCATCCGATCAGCTGATGTGGACGTTGCTTCCGGTTCCTCATGAGATTCTACTTTAACTACGTCGTAGCGATTATGCGGCTGTATCTTGACCACTTTGTAAGGTCCTAAGAACTCGAGTCTTGGCTGAAACTTCCTCCTAACTGGGTTCTCTCTGTCGTTGCTGAGTCATTAATGTTGTAGAGTGGAGCATTTTTCCGACGATGCTTGTATTGGCGTCGATACTGGCTTGTATTGGCGTCGATACTGGCTTGTATTGGCGTTGATTGTGCTTTGAAGATGTTCGCTTTCGTCTGTTCACGAATAGTCTTTCTCCTGCATCCTGGAATGCACGAATTCTTCATCGGGGATTTTTAGGTTCGCCTTGTTGGTGCACGTCCTCATGGGATTGTTAATGATTTGAGGCTCGTCAGGAACGAACTTGAAGTACTCCGCAAGGTCACCCATTTGTTTATAAACATTTATTGGCTCTGCTAAAATAATCTTCGTGGCCATTGCGATACTGGAATGTCCTTTTTTGACAAAACATTCTCACGCAAATCAGTCTTTTTAGGCTGTTAAATCACCTGTTGAAAAAAACCGTCAACCGATCGCATCAAAACCAACTTTAGAACTGACTTTTTATTCCATATTCTTATTCACCTAGGAAACAAAACCTGTGTTGCTACACCGCTCAACCAAACCATTTTCCAAGAATAGACCCAAGAGCAGGATTTATTACTTACTCCATGGTAGACGCTTGAACGTGCTAAACCATTGATTTCATTTATCGTGAACTCCAAAACATCGCATGCTGGCGATAACACGACAAGTTGGCCTCAAACTCGTAACAATATATATATATATATATATATATATATATATATATATATATATATATATATATATATATATATATATATATATATATATATATATATATATATATATATATACACTCTTGTCACAAAAAATGTATGCACCCAGAAAGAAACGAGCTACTATCACGAAATTTAACATGTATGTAGTGTATGAGGAGATAAGCAAATGATTACAAATTCAGAAGAACAGACCGTTTTATTAAAAAGATATGGCATGAAAAGGTTACAAATCAGTAAGTAGAAATCCACCTCTGGCTCTGCAAGCCGAAACACGGCGTGGCAACGAATTAGTGAGGTCACCTACGCTCTACAATGAGGTTGCCTACGGAAGATCGTGCCATAATCTTTGCAACTGGGCAGTGTGACATGGAACTTGACTTTTGAAATTATTTTCATTATTATACTGTTTTAACTCTAAAAAAATATATTATTTTCTGATTTCATAATTTCGAAACAACATTAATTTGGTTCCATGCACATTTATAAGTGAATTTATTTTATTTTGTAAATCTTAAAATGTCTATGTACTGACAATCATTCCTGTGGTTTTTCGTACCGGTTTTCCTGGAAGAAGGGGATGTGCCTCCCTTAGGCAATTGAGTGTGACCTCTAACAGTACGGATAGTACACAAGCTCCTTTTCACAAGAAGAGAGAATTACTTGTCACCCTCCCGGTCATTAAGGGGACATAGTTTCTCCATAGCAACGTACCAGCAACCATCTTTTAACCAATGATATAGCTGAAAGGTGTTAATTGTTCTAGAACATTTTCTGATCTCTGCGTTTTCGGTGGTGGAAGTTTTTTAACGGTTTTTTGAGTAGTTGAAGAAAAGGCCGCGACTGTTATATACCTCTAGGTTGTCCGCTCTTTAGCCCTTGTCGCCATGTTGTATGCTGAGATTTCTGGTCTGCTTTCGGACCGAGTTTAATAATACAAGGAGATACAATCTTCAGTCTCCAATAAGGGTGGTGGTGAGTAATAATAATTTTCAATATATATTTAATCAGGCGAGAGCACAAAATAATTAATATATGTAACTAGATTTTATTATGCGTTCGAATACTTTCTCAATGTATGTAGAAAACTATTATGATGTTTTCTGTGCAAATTGTAACTAACGATTAAAATTAATTTTAAATAAGAAGAGAAATTGAATGCTAATATTATTTAAATTGAGTTTGTTTTTTCTAATTATCTGAGACATGTGTCAAAATGCATTTTCTCCAATTAGCAATTCTAAAAAATATTCCACTATACGATCATCTATTTTATTACATGTTTTAATTCCACATAATAGGCAGTTAATTCACCAGTATTCCGGGATTCACCAGTATTCACCAGAATTCACCAGTTGCCTTCCAAGCACGTCCCAGACGTGCTCTATTGGCGGGAGGTCTGGTGGCCTGGCAGGCCATGGGAATACGTCATATCCTTGAAGATATTTTTGGGAGAATCGCGCAGTATGTGGACGAGCGTTGTGTTGCTGATAAATGGCACCTGGGCGACTTGATAGCATAGGCAGTACAACTGGCGTTAAAATCTCGTCCACGTAACTCCGTGCCGTCAAAGTGCGTTGAAGGACGACTAGAGGTGATCGTGTGTCCCAACAAATCGCTCCCCACACTGTCACACCTTGTGTAATCGCCGTATGCCTCTCGACAACAAATGCCGGATCGGACCGGTGGCCTGGCCGCCTCCGCACGCGTATGCGCTGGTCATCAGCATTGGGATTGAATCGGGATTCATCGCTGAAGATCACACGCCTCCAGTCGGTCACACTGCACCTTGCCCGAGGTCGGCAAAAATCTAATCGACACTGCCTATGATGTGGGGTCAGTTGTAGGCGTCTTAATGGAGGTCGACTCCTTATACCTGCGCCGGCCAGTCGTCTACGAATGGTTTCCCTTGATGCCACCGGATGTCTGGAAGGTGGTAAATGGCGCCGAAACGATTCTAGTGACGTTGTTGGTGTGGGCGTGGCCGCTCTTATGATTGTGCGATCCTCGCGCGCATTTGTGTTCCTGGTAAGCCTTGACCCTCCGCGACGGTAGACTATCCCTTCCGTGATCCATTGTTGCGAACACCGAGCAACTACCATATCGCTCCAACCGAGGTGGCGGCCGATACGCCTGTTCGACCAACCGGCTTCTCTGAGGCCTACTATAAGCCTTTTCTCAAAGTCCGACAATTGTTCGTACTGTCGCCGGTTACGTCTCAGAGGCATCTCTAGTCACAATACCGTCCATCCAATCTACACATTTGTTTGAATAACCCTATGGCACGAGCAATCGTGCTTTTAAACTCTCCCAGCTGCGCATCACATATGCGCATAGCACGCTTACCCTTGTCTCATTGGTGTCGAAATTTTAATCATTTGCATATCTCTTTCCAGACTACATTCCTGCCAAGTTTCGTGACAGTAGCTCGATTTCTTCTGGGTGCATATATTTTTTTGTACAGAGTACATATATATATATATATATATATAGATAGATATATATATATATATATATATATATATATATATATATATATATATATATATATATATATAAATATACATATATATATAATGTTTTATAGTTTACCCCTGGAAAAAGGAAAATACATGAGTTTTATATCTTCTTTAAACCTGTATTTGACTGATTTACCATCCAATCAATAAATGCATTAAAGAAATACATTCTAGGATAAATTTCCTAACTCAGTACTGATAACCACATTTTATTGTAGCATTCCTCTAAAATAAAATCCACTGAAATATAGAATTTATGTTGATAGATATACAACCCAATATGTCTCAGGGCTCAAGAAAAATTATTTTCAATATTTTTCATTTAAAATGACATTTTTCAGGTAAGAGGTACTTTTACAAGCTTTTTCAAACTGATTTACTGTCCGAAAGGACAGTTGTGGCACATAGGAGGTGATGATTTATAGCACCTATAAGTCAAAAACCGCTCTTTGTTTTCGAAATGAAAATAAATGAATGAAATGTTGTAAAAACAAATTGTCAAAACGCATTTCTGTAACTGTGACAAATCCTTGAAAAACGAGTTAAAAGACAGCTCATCTTGGCTAAAATTCTGAAAGCGTGTAGTCAATAAAGAGAGCTGCGGAATATATACAGGGTATCCATAATTAGACTTCCCTACTTTTAAAGTTGTCTACAGTCGAAACTATTGTTCAGAAAGATATGAAATTTTGTATAGGACATATTGAAGAGATGGGAAATTGTTGGAGCGAATAAAAAAAAAAAAATTAGTCCAAAATTTCACTACCATAGGGCGTTTTTCATGAATTACTCATTTAGCCAACATTTACTATAGTTAAAAAAAATTTATTACAACAAGACATATTCAACATCACGACCGTCATTTTCAGCTACCATTTGAAATCGTAAGATAGCATGTTCTACAGTTGACCGCAGTGTGGGGCCAGGGAAATGCTGAGAACATGTCGTGAAATGTTGGCTTTCAGATCAGGTATATTTCTTGGTTTATCAAGACTGACTAGATGTTTCACATGCCCCAAAAACCAAAAGTCGCATGAGTTGAGGTCTGGGGATCCGGGAGGCCACACATTAGGAAAGTGGCGGTTGATGATACGTTCTTCTATAAAGGGATTTTTGAGAACGTTCTTAACACGAAGGCTAATGTGTGGAGGTGCTCCATCTTACATAAAAATTGTGCGTGAAACGCACTGACGTGATTGCAGATCCGGAACAATTTTATTCAGTAACAAGGATGCATATCGCTTACCGGTGACCGAGCATGTTACTGGACCTCCAGGACTTAATTCCTCGAAGAAATACGGGCCGAGAATAAAAAATGCAGAAAATCGACTTTCGGTGAATGCATCGGAACATCTAAGATTAAACGCTGATTTTCTGGCTCCCAAATTCGGCAGTTGGGAGTATTCACCGAACCGTCCAGACAAAAGTGGGCCTCGTCTGTCCAGAGGATATTCCAAGGCCATTCTGCATCAACCTCAAAGCCAGCAAGAAACTGAAGTGAGAACCGCTGTCGAGTCTAGGAATCATGTGTAAGCAACCTCTGCATAAATTGAAGCTTGTACGGATAATACCGGATGATATTCCGCATGGCCCTCTGGACAGTTGAACGGGGCAGATCCAATGCTTCTGCCACACGACGTACACTGGTACTTGACTGTTCGTTGGAAGCTTTGTCCTCTTCCACCTGAAGCGAAACCTTCTCTACAGCTTCTGCGGAAACAGGTTTCCTTCCTCTTCCAGAACGAATGTTAAAAGAACCAGTTTCTTCAAATTTGGCCACCATTAATCGAAGACCTTTAATAGTCAATGGACCTTTTCGTATCCCCTTCAAACTCCGAAATTTTCGTAATTTAATAATAAAGCTCGATCTGGCAATCGTAACGATGAGATTCTGATCAGCAATAGCAAGCACGGTGAAAACAAAATCTGCATGAAAGTTTCTAGGTTTTATAACAGCTTCTGCTCTACGTCGTCAAGAATTAATTTGCATATTTGCTTCTTCTTCGTTCCTTCAAATCTTTTGTCCGAAAATTAGTTATCGAACAAGTTTCCGATCGACTTTGCAATCACTTTAAAGATTGTGAAAATGAGTATCAGTTATTGTGTTTGGGCGACCTGCACCAGTTTCACAATAACTCATAATAATATGGTGAAATCTTAAGTAAAGAACCAGTCATAAAAGAGTAGTTCATCAAAAAAACACCCTCTGGTGGTGAAATTTTGAACAAATTTTTTCATTCGCTCAAACAAGCTTTCTTCCCTTCAATATGTCTTACACAAAATTTTATAACTTTCTGAACATTAGTTTCGACTGTAGACAACTTCCAAGTAGGGAAGTTTAATTATGGACACACTGTATATATATATATATATATATATATATATATATATATATATATATATATATATATACAGTTGGCTCTCTGTTTAATGGCTTTCAAGGGACCGTGAAAAATCGTCCGTAAGTAGAGATCGCCCTTAAACAGAATTTGTGAAAAATAACATTTCCCATAGCGTTTGAGGGGCCGGGACTGGGAAATATCGTCTTTAAATAGAGATCGTCGTTAAGTAGAGCGTCGTTAAACAGAGATTCAACTGTGTATATATATATATATATATATATATATATATATATATATATATATATATATATATATATACAGGGTGTCCCAAAACGACCGCATAAACTCTGCACAGCTAGATTCCTCGTTGGGAGTACATAAAAACTGCCCAAAGAAGCGTTCCTGTACGATCCATAGTTTACGAGAAAAATACGAAAAACAAAGTATGACGTCACTGCCAGTGCAAGAAAAAACACTTTATTGAACATATCAACAGCATGCACAATTTAAAGCAGATGTTCAAAGTGTCCGCCGTGTATGTCGAGGCAAGTTTGAGCACGCCGTGGAATCGCTGTCATCACACGT
This sequence comes from Dolomedes plantarius, assembly GCA_907164885.2. Taxonomy (NCBI): domain Eukaryota; kingdom Metazoa; phylum Arthropoda; class Arachnida; order Araneae; family Dolomedidae; genus Dolomedes; species Dolomedes plantarius. Next base: position 80,435 of record CAJRAI020000252.1, on the reverse strand, counting down.
TGCAGCATCGCGGGGTCCACCGAAGTATAAGCAGCATGCAGACGAGCAGTCCATTTGTGTTGTCACTACGTCTCGATACACCAGTTCCTTGAGATGGCCCCATAGGAAAAAATTCAACTGTGTAAGATCTGGCGAACGTGGCGGCCATAGAACCGGACCCCCACGTCCGATCCAGCGGCCGGGGTATTCCATATTCAGCCAACCACGTACAGAAGCACAGAAATACGCCGGAGCCACATCATGCTGGAACCAAAGTCCCTGTATTGCCGCTAATGGTATGTCATCGAGGAACTCGGTTAAGACCTCATTGAGAAACACCAAGTACGACTGTCCCGAGAGCCGTTCAGGCAACAGATATGGTCCAAGCAGGCGATCCCCGAGTATGCCGGCCCACACGTTAAGAGACCAACGTTCCTGATGTTTCTGCGGCCGGATTGCATGCAAATTGACATGGGACCACGTATGGCTGTTGTGATGGTTGAATACCCCATCACGAGTGAAACATGATTCATCAGTCCACAGGATATGTGCAATGAAACCATTATCTGTGTTCTGTTGCTGCAACAGCCATTCACAGAAGGCCACGCGTTTCTGAAAGTCATCTGGTTTCAGACCTTGCACGGTTGTGTACCGAAATGGGCGTAGCCTCTCAGACCGTAAAAGCCTGTGCACAGTACTTTTACTCGAAGTCATCTCACGGGCTAATGCGTGTTGCTTACCTCGGGCGTCTCTTCTACCCGCTGCAGTATTTGCATCCGCCTGTGATACCGCCAGGCCGCTCCGCGGTCTTCCAGTATCGTGAAGATTGGCTGTTGGCAAGACGCTTCCCGTATTTAGCAGTCTGTCGTCCAGCCTACGGATGACGTTGACATCGGGAGGACGGCGGGACGGATATCGACGGGCATACTCCCTAGCAGTTCGTAAGGCATTTCCATTACATCGGAAGTACATCAAGTACATGTCGCAGTAGTCACGAACGGAGTACATGGCCACCATACGAAGACTACCGGTAGCTGCAAGATGCAGCCTTTTAAATACCAGTTCAACGGCGGCTTAACGTCATTCCATGGCGCGCGCGTATGCATGACGCGATATGCGCGGCGAACGTTTTAAACATTATCGTCTGGAAAGAAATGGAAATATTGTTGTTGATAGGTCCAATAAAGTGTTTTTTTCTTGCACCGGCAGTGACGTCATACTTTGTTTTTCGTATTTTTCTCGTAAACTATGGATCGTACAGGAACGCTTCTTTGGGCAGTTTTTATGTACTCCCAACGAGGAATCTAGCTGT